>CABFOV010001402.1:59593-119253 GCA_902141375.1 Timema poppense
CGGAGTTTATTTTTGTACCTAAGTGGAGTCGAAGATTATCTGCAGATTCCTTAAGACCTTGTTGATCTTGGTGTGGGGCACCATGTGGGCTTGTGAAAGTTGGCCCACTAAGGCATCTCGTTGACTGGCGTAGGGCACAGAAGTGTGGGAGAATAGGACTGAAGGAGGCATTGGACCCAAGGGGAAGGGGGTTAATGCGATAAGGGAAAGCAATCATGTACAGGTGGTTCGGCGGAGGAGAGGAAAGGCTTGTGTGGGGAAGGAAGGGGGTAGAGCGAGGGAGGGGGAATCTCGGCACTCAAGATGGCGCAGTGAGGTGGGGAAGGGAGAGACCTTGACACTCAAATTGGCGCTGTGAGATGTAGGAGGGGGAAAGTGGATAGTGCAGTACCTTGGAGATGTAGAATCATGACCCGGTGTTATAAGTTATTGATATTTACTGATACTTCTACCTCTGGTCGAGGCCATTACAAAACTGGTGCTCTGAGCTGAGAGCCAGCCTCTTTTATCCCCCTCCCCCTCCAACCGTGTGTCAAACTGGAGTGGAGGGGCTGTTGGTGCAGTGCCCACATCCCTTCTCCTGACGCAGCACTGGACGGGTAGGGGTGGTGTGTGCAAGAGCATCCTAACTTCTAAATAAACCTGGTTCGTGCAAGGACTGGCTGTGACTGAGTTGGTTGGAGTATAACAAACCTTTCAACAAAAAGAAGTTACTGCTGACCAGCAAGTTGAATTTGGAACTGATGAAATGCTACATTTGGAGCATCGCGCTGTATGGAGCAGAAACTGTGATTCTCAGGATGATAGAAAAGAAATACTTGGAGAGCTTTGAAATGTGGTGCTGTAGAAGACTTGAGAAGATCAGGTGGAAAGACAGGCTGACACATGAAGAAGTCCTGAGAAGAGAACCATTTTGGATGTGATTCTTCGGCGCAAAGCAAACTGGATCGCACACATCCTTTGGAGGCACTTTCTTTTGCATGACATCATAGAAAGAAAGGTTGAGGGAAAGAGGAAATTAGAAAGAAGGAGGCTTAAAATATTTGATGACTTGAAGGAAAGAAGAAAATTATGATAGCTGAAGGAGGAGATTGAGGACAGAATTGGCGGTCTAAGTTCATTGACAAAAGGACTGGAGCTGTTGTAAGACAGAAAACATAATAATAATAATAATAATTTAAATGTGTTTGTGCCACTATGGAAAATTGTAAAGGAAAGAGGGATTGGTTAAAATAAAAAGACAAAGACAATACACCTGACCAAAGTGTAAAATTTTTGTTCTTTTCCTTGTAAAAACCAAATTGTTTTAATTCCCGTTTATAAGTTTCTATTGATCTTTCATGTAGCTTCTTCTATATATAACGAAAAGTACCTGAAAATGTGAAAAATTTTTTCTTAAGGAGATACTCAAAAGATATGAACTGGATTAGGGGTGTGCAAATTCAACTTTTTAAATTCGAAACAAACTCAAATCGAATATCTAAAAAAAGTCTTGAACAAATACTACACTGTGTTTATTTACAAAGCTGTATGCACTAAAATCACTAATAAAATGTTTTATAACAAAATTATTTACAATACTTTAATCTAAGCCGACAAATAAAGTTTCTATCAACTTTCAATTAAATTACCTAAGGTTTTTTCATGTGAATAGAAATTGGAAGTAGGCTATATACATAACGGATCAGAATGGCAAAGTTTGAATTGATTATTTTTGTTGTCAGTATTTTTATTGGTAGAATTCCACTATTATCAAAGCAGAATTTTTTTTCGAAGAACGAGTTAAATTTTCTAAACACAGGAAAATTTAAGATCCTATGTAGTGTGTTTTTTAATTTTTATTTATAAAGAATGAAATCTTGAAAAAAAAGTAGATTTCGACAAACAGTAGTAGGGTATTCAAGTTTTTAGCATTTAATATAAGTTAAAGGAAACTAAACACTATGCTTGGAAAGTTTGAGATTATTGTACATACGTGGGTACACGCATAATCCCGGTGTTCCCTTATGAGGTAGGCAAGAAAATGAGCAAATAGCTTAATAAAAAACAACTTCATACTTAATGCATCCTCACTAACTTTTTCCACACTTCCCTATCCTTGTATACTCTGTTCGCATCAACAAAATCCATACAGACTCATAGATGCTCTTTTATTCTTTTTAAGTCTCTTATTTTAATTTTATTATTTTCTATTAGTTTTTAATAACCAACTGATATTTAGGTAACTAAGTCTTTAATTTCATGTTTATTAAAATCAAGATGAGCTTGACTAAATGACTCTGGAGTTTGCAGAACCCTAATTTTGACCAACCTATGAATAAAAAACAAATAATATAGTGTATTGACATGAAAAGAGACTGTCTCTGAAAAAGTCCATCACTTTGATAGGGTTTATTTTTAACATTCACTATTCATGTTAAAGATGTGTGAAGTTTTGAAACCTTAACTTGACTTCAAAAAAATATATATCAACTTCGACTTTGCTTCGAAAAAAATTCCAGCTTCAACTTTTTAAGAATCTTCGCCAATAAAAATATTTACAGCAAAAATGCTCATTTTATGGTCAATTCCATTCTGTTCTATCGTATATTTTACAAATCAATATTCATATGAAAAAATCTAAAATAATTGAATTTGAAGTTGTAATGGTATCTTGATTTATCAAAATAAAATGAAATATAAACAATTTTGCAATAAAAGTAGTATTATTATTATTATTATTATTTAGCACCGTGTCTTACTACCCGTTCGGGTTATACGCTTTAAGTACTAATTACGCTAATGAATTGGGAAGGTTAAATTAGAAGAAGTGAACCTGCATTTGCGTGGAGGGAAAGTGGAAAACCATTTAGGAAAAAAACTCAATTCACAGACCGAGATTCGAACCTCGATCTCCCCGTCCTCGGCGGTCGAGCTCAACAAGACTAGCGCGTTAGCCAACTACACCACCGAGGCGGGTTGCAATAAAAGTAATTTCAGTGCATAAAATTATATAAATAGCAACAATGTATTTTTCAAGAATAAAATTAATAACAAAAAATATCTGTACTTCAATTCAGCTTGGATAATGTATTCAATTAGGGTTCCCTTTGAATTGAAAATGTGGATTTTGCACAAACCCTAAATTACATTAAGAGGGAACATAAAATACATTATTATTTCTATCTAACTTACCTATTGCTCGTAGTTTCTTACACTATGGCACTAACTTATAGGTCACAAATTAGTGAAAAGGTGCACGGTAAGATTGATACCTTCGAAATACAGAGTTAGTATCACTAGAAACACTTCTTGCTATATCTAGTAGTAGAATAGTGCATACTAATATTCTATACACTAAGTATACTGCTGTTTGTTGATATTTCACATCTTTCAAAGATGATTTCAATACAGTCAATAAGATGGGTGCAACAATGGCCCATTCCCAAATATTCATGAAGGGTTTAAGATATACTATTTGTTGTGACAAGTTGCCCACACACACAAAAAAAAAGAACCTATACATACTTACAGGCACACCAACACAACCAGAGTTATTATCACTTGAAACTTAGTACAGTCAAATGTTCACTACACCACATATATATATATATATATATATATTTGTCAGCCTGGGATGAGATTGAGGAGGTGAGACAATGTTCACTACACCACATATATATATATATATATATTTGTCAGCCTGGGATGAGATTGAGGAAGTGAGACATGCTGTTTTTGGGCGCCTGCTACTCACTGCAGTCACTAATTATCACAATCTAAGATTTATATTCGGGACGGCAAAATTTTCCAGTCAATATGCCACTTAAGGACTGAATGAATTTTGAAATAATCTAGTCTTATTTACTTAACTGTTTTTGATGAAAATTTAAAAATCAAAACTAGTGTAATATTATGAAATGTAACCAACAACTCAAAACAAATTGTAAATATTTTGAAAACACCTAGGCCATCGACACGGTATACACCAAACCCGCAGCCTCCGGGTTAAAATGGCGGCGCTGATTGGGAGAGCGCGAGTCCTTCAACAGGAGGATCGCTACATGCAGTCCCAAGTGACAACATCGCTATCAAGCAGGTGTTTTTTATAAAACAGGTCACTTTAAAGATGGTTTTACTAAAGAAAAGACAAATATTGTCTTTTAGTGCCAATGAAATGGCTTTCACAAAACTAAGTTCAGTTAGCGCACCCCCCACCCCCTCCCATAAATCAACTCCTCAAAAAGACAACTAAGAATGCAAATTACAAATTAAAAGTGGAATAAAATGATCATTTTTTTGTTCAAGTGAATGCTTGCACATTGTCTAGTGTTCGAACCACCATCCTTTTAAAACGAACAATTTGAAAGTGTTCCACTTGGAAGTGCTGTTATGAATGAGAACCGCAGCTAGCACTCTCCAGTGCCCAAGGACTCAACCTGATTTAAGGAGCGCAGCGAAACTCTCTTAAGGCTGAGTGTCTGTTGTTTACTTTGTAGCCTAGGCCTACATTTTAAAGAAGGACGGTTGATCAAAATGTTGAAATGAGTGTTTTAAGACAGTATTAATTTCAATAACTTAAAATAAAACCTTCAGTGCCAAAAAATGTATCATCAGTGAAATGTGGGTTTACCCTTTCACAATGGTGAATTACGGCCGGGAAAACCCCCTAAAAACTGTGAGCACAGGGAAGAAAGCTCGCAGTGAGTAGCAGTGCGACCTTGACCATAAGTAGGTGCTCGGCAAGCCATTGACAACAATCGAGGTGAGAAAGCAGAAAAAAAAAGAGAGGAAAAAAATAGTTGTGGGTGACAGGCAATTGTTGCACACCAACCTTCCGTCAAAACTCTTCCTTCACCTGATTGACACTGAGAGGGCAGTTCTTGATCCAGTGACCTTGCTGGTGGCACTTGTAACAGCGGTAAGTAACAGGGACCTCACCAATCTGATTAGCTCCACGAATTTTCATATAACTAAAAAGAAGAAGAGAAGGTACAGATAACTACAAACTGAACAAGCTTTATTACAATTTTTTTAAAGATAATAAAATGAATTATTATTGTTATTAGCACCGCGTCTTACTACCCGTTCGGGTTATACGCACTTACGCTAATGTGTAATGGTAGGGTGATTAGTGATATGAAATGGAGGACCTACAGTTTAACGTGGGATTCGAACCATGATGGAGGCCTGGCATTCCTCACATTCACAATTTGTGATTAATACACGTCTTGTCAGAGGCGAAGGAAGGGTTTGGCAATCAGATAAGTCTGTGCTGGGACCGAGTATTGAACCCTGGACCGCCAGCACAGAAGTCCCCGACACCTTACCCCTAGACCACCAGGTCACCAAAATGAATTATTGCCTAGTGACTTGGAAATACACAATGTTGTGCCCAAGATACTGGGGTTCATACTCATGTAGGGTCACCTAGAGGTCACAAATTGAGACAAGAACTAGCTTTTCGAAACAAGAATAAAAAGGAATGCACACATTATATAAAAGAATTGCCAACACAGAAAATAGTAAGTAGATATATATTTCAAAATACACAACCCTAGGCAATATAAAAATACTAAACAGTTGTTAAGCTCTCACTTTGATGGGTTGTAGTCCTGGGTGGACTGTGTCATCATCGCCTGGATCTTGTCCTCTTCACTTGCATCCAAGCTGGAAAGGTCTACAGCCTTTAAAAAAAAACATCAATCAAATAAACTTTAATGTAATCTGGGGGTATTTAGCATACACTTTATGAAACAAATGATTATATAACACAACTAAGAAACTAACTTGATTCTAGAACAGACAAAACACTCAGTCCACTTAGTCATTAATTCATCACTGTGAAAAGGATAAGCTCCAGTTTCATCAATTAAAAATTTGGACCCTTGGCGGAAATCAAAGACAGGACTCCCAAATCTACAGAGAGACACAATACTGACTGAGGTGTCGAGCCTAAACTATTTACATGAACACTGTACTCAACATCGTATCAGGACTTACTGTAGCTTGTTAATTAAAATAGTTATCCTAAGAGTAGACTAGTAATGATTATTTCAACTAATAGCAATGACAAACAATTATTGAAAAAGATTAAAAATTCAATTTTTGTGAAAGCCACAGCTGCTCCTAGCTTAATAGAATCAATTCAGGATAAGAATGTGTGGTGTACATGTTTGCTTAGGAAATTCCAAGTCCCTAATGTCATAGACCAAGGGTCAGCTACTTTTTTTGGGCCTAAACGAATTATAAACTTTCTAAAGGTCCTATGATCACTCATCATTTCGGCCCTAAATGTTCCCTTTTTTTGTGTGTTTATATCTTATATTTATTTTTTCAAATACTTATGTCCACAACTTTTAATATATATAAAACAGTATTTATATTTACAATAACATCACTGATTATTCCCGATCAAGATAATTTTGATCACGTTCAAATATTTGAAAATGATTGATATTTTTGCGAGTGTAAAAGACTCAAGGGAACAGATTGATATACTTAGTGTGTCTCAAGTGAAACTCAATAACAAACATGTGTTTCATACGTGAAACTGGCCTATTCCATTAGAGTCTAGGTAGCGCTAATCTTGTATTTGGTTTTGAGCCGCATCAAGTCTGACAATGAATCTGGCCATAAGATTGACTTTTAATGATGGCGTGGTTTTCTTAGACTATCAACTGAAAATTGCTACATCAACCAGTTGACAACACCTGCAAGAGAATAAGTATTCCTCTTTTTTACTGTGCAAAGACATCTGTTCACTTATCCCTCTTTCCTATACTTTATTTTACGTAAAATTATTTTGATAATATTAACACTCACCTTTGCCAACCTGTGTACACCAGGTTCAACGCCATCGAGAGCTTCGATCTGTTAAAATAAAAAATCAAAAAAAAATCCTTGAAATTAATTTCCAAACAATAAAACCTAAATGCTTCCAAACTCTTAGGTTATAAATCTTAATGCCAAAAATAAAAACAGAATGAATTAGTCATTTATGATTTATTACAACAGGCCTGTGCAAAAAAAAAAGAAGCTTTTTGGAGATTTTTGCTCTGTACTTTAAAATTCAGGACTGACTATTAAGTTAAATAATTAAAACCAAATATAAAATATTGGGAACAGAACGAGAAGGGTAATGTTTAATGAACAGTACCAACATTCCCCCAGAGAGGATATGAAATATGGTTCCAGCTACAGCCACCCGCTTCAGTGGTCACATGATCTAAAGCGCTACTACTCTCACAATAGACTAGACTGCCGATGATGGCGAGACTGAGGTTTGATCCTGGTCGTGTGTACTAAGGGTGGTTTTACCCACTCTTTACACATAAATGTGGGTACACTTCCTCTAAATTTAGCCTTCCTTATTCTTAACACATTATTGAAACTAGTACATAAGCCAGGGTTGCCACTATTTTCTTATTACCAAATTCCCTGTGTTTTCCAGGTTTTCCAGAGGCAATTTTCATTTTTCCAGACACACCCGGTTTTTTCCAGACACAAATAAATTCCCTGTCTTTTCCCGGTTTTCCCTGTTTTCCAGGTGCGTGGCAACCCTGATAAGCGTACAACCCAATTGGGTAGTAAGAAGCGACGTTACTACACTCCAATTTCTATAGGAGCAGTCTTCAAGAAAATACAAAAATATTTGCTTGCAAAAACAATTTATAACATTTTTCTATATTATTAGGTTATAAGTATTTTAAAAATATTGAAAATATCTATCAAAAGTGACAGCTGCAGATAACATGACTGGGAACATGAAAGTAGATCTAGGAGATTTTCTAGGTGTCAGATAATGTTCTTCCTACAAAAATTGGACCTCATAACACTAACTTCTGTACTGTTGGTCAGGACAAACCCAGGTCAGAGAACAGATCTATAACTACATTACTAGTTTTGCTGTTCAAAAGCAAAGTTTGATTCTACCCAAACAGAGTGGCGACTCAAAACTCTAGAATAAAGTCCCAGTATAATCCCCAGTTTTCCTGACAAATAAAATCATTTTCCAAATTTTTTAAAAGGCTTGTCTTTTGGCTGTGAGCTTGGATATTTTTAAAAATTAGATTCTTCTAGAAGCCATTTAGAGTGATACTCTACCATAAAATGTTTGAGAATTAAATGCCTCTATAAATTATTAAAAATAGTCTTTGGCTTAATTGAATAACAGGCTATTAATATTTATTACCGTAATTCCCGACAACAATATTCAAGCACTTTTCCCAGGTTTTTCCCCCCCATGCCCAGTTAAATCAGGACGACCGCCTCACCAGAGCACTGAAATGCTGTTTTATATGTCAAGAAATACCATGTTATTTAAGAAAGGTATTGTAATATTTTAAAATATAAGTTTTTTTTAACATGATCACAAGTCAAAACAGAGCCCAGTGATCTCCCCAGATATTTTCTCCAGCCAGGAGGCACTGGTATACTTTGCAATACTTGATGATTTGTGCAACAAACATTGATTTTAGCCAGGCGGTCAGAAAAATAAACCGAAAGTCGTGCCCAGTCAAAAAGGATCTGGGGAGAACACTGGAGCATTTTAAAAAAAATGAGGATTGTTTCCAAGGTTTTAAAATTTTAGAAATGCCAATCTCATAGAATTACTATAAAGTGAGGATATTTCTTTTCAAGTAGACAGCACCCTCATGTGTCTCGATCACAGATTTGCCGTTGTTTTCTTACTACCAAATTCCTTGTGGTTTACAGAAGGAATTCCCATTTTTCCAGGCAGCTTAGATTAGATAAAAGAGCAATAAAATTCCATTTTTCATAAAAATGACTAGTGTGAAGTCATGCAAATTATGTTTAAAACATGATTATTGATGAATGATGAGTAATACATATTGTGTAGCTTCACAACCCTTATTTAAAATAAGACATGTTTGAATCAGCGTGCTGAATTCTTCAGTTCACTTTTCCGTCCAACCTAAGCCCTACTATTCTAAACTTATCTATTAAATATCCCAAATAAGCAAATATTCCAGTATTTTTACGTGGCAACCCTGCAATCATCCCTCTAGTGTATTGTCAAAATAATAGGAGCACAACTTACATTTTTAGAAACTCCTTGAAGCTGCTGACCAGACTCTGATCTGTCCCTGAAACAAAATACAGTTGATATTAAAACAACAAATCAAGTTGTAAGCTTAAATTTTAATAAGTTCAAACATTTTAACTCCTATGTTGTTTGGTGGCTTCATCAACGAGGTAGAGATGAGTAGGGTAATTTTGTAAACACATTATCGGCGCTAGAGACTATGGGAAAACTAACTTTTTGAATAAAGTACCATCATTATAATGCTGAATATTTACTGCTTCGCTAAAGTTTTAATGGTGCTCCATAGACTGCATGGCTGTCTGAGCTTGAATCAGTGCTGCAACCCCTCTAACCATTGTTTACATCTATTTTACTTTCAGTTAAACTTGGTTGTATATTTATAAGATTTGGTGAAATCCCATCTTTTTAACGACATTAATTTGTTTGTTTTGTTTGGCTTCTCACGATGTACCATTGGGAATAATTGTACTTACCATAATTTGGGAACCGCCATTTTGAAGCAACTCTCTCGCAATAGACTAGACTGCTGATGACAGATCGAGGTTCAAATCCTAGTCGAATGTACTGAGGGTAGGTTTTTTTCCTAGATAGTTTTCCAGTCTCCTTCCACATAAATGCAGGTACACTTTCCCAAAATTCCCCCTTACTCATCCCTAACACAATAGCGTGATTAAGTATATAACCCAAAAGGATAGTAAGATGCAGCGCTACAAAAACACTACCGTCATTGACTATTTGGTGTCTAATCCAGACTTGATGCCTTAAAACCATTTACGCAAGTTTTAAAAATTAATCAAGTGATCAAAATATTAACAATACAGCCAAAGTGAAACCACTTCTTTGATATCAATAAAACCAATCCTATAACTGTAAACAAAAAAAGTTGATTTAGTGATTTACTCGAGAAAATGTCCACGACCCCTCTTAGAGGCTTTGGTTCAAATACAAATGAAATCAAGGATTTAGCCTTCATTTGGCACTAAAAGCCAATGAGGCAAGACTGAGATGATCGAGAGGTAAATCAAAATATAAGTGTGACCCACTTCTATGGTCGCATGGTATAACACGCTTATCTCGTGTTGGACTAGACTGCCAAAGACAGGTAAATCGGGGTTCGATCCCAGTCGGGTGCACTGAGGGTGGTTTTTCTAAATGGCTTTCCAATCTCCTTCCACACAAATGTGGGTGCACTTCATCCAAATTAAGCCCTCCTAATCCCAAACCCCTTAGTGAAATTAGTACATAGGTGTATAACCTGAAAAGGAAGTAAGATGCGGTGTTAAAAATATATATTATAAGTGTTGTCCCAGGCGCTTATAGCCTACAGTAGCTCCATGGCTTCTTTGGTGCTGACTGAGAGCTCACAGCTAACTTCTGACAGTCAATATTTAGGTATATACCTACATTTTGACTGTCAGAAGTGACAGCTGCTAAACACATGTTTTTGCAGATCATATGGTTCGGCATATGAACACAAAATTTGGTCTGGTAACTTTTCAAAGCTTTTAATTGTCAGCTGTGAGCCTTCAATCAGCACCAAAGAAGCCATGGGGCTACTGTACATTATGTTAAGTCCTTGAAAAAAAAATGTAGTATACAACTTAAACAAGAATAATAATTTTTGAAAAAACTTGCAAGCACATAAAAATTATACCATTATAATAAGCTTTCTTAAATCATTAGGAAAATAGGTATGTAATTTGAAGTAAAGAAGAAAAAAATTAGCCAAACTTAAAACAAAAAAATTATGTTTAGTAAAAAAAAAAGTGCAAGGTTCAATTAACGGGTACCTACCATGCTTTCTTTTGCTGCGCAGACAGAGGGATCCTTGCAACTATGAGGGACGTGTTTTTAGCAATCAGAGTATTATCGTCTGTATATACTGAAAATAATTCAAAGTAAGTATCACACTTAAGGGACCTGATGTAGGTATTATAAAAAAAAATACTTTAGTAAACCCAGAAAATTTATTTTTAAAACAACTAAATAATAGTGATAATAATTTAACAAAAAATATAATTTAGATTTTTAAAAGTAAAAAAAATTGATTTTATCCAACCAACAATTAAAATATATTTAATTAAAGAAATATAGTGTGAAATCAAAAGCTCAATTTTGTAAAAAAATAAGTTTATTTTAAAAAAAATCAATAACATACATGACTAAATGTTTGAAAAAAATATATATATGTCAATTTTATCTACTAAAAAAACCCACAACCAGTAATAAACATTATGAACCACTAGCTTAGTCCCTCAAATGCAAGGCACTACCATGACAAAGATAGTATGAAAGAAATATACAACAAGTGTAAAACTAAATCAAAAAGATTGCGTGCAGTTTTCGGCGAAAATACAAAGTGAACTCTTATACATACAAAGGTCATTCAAGTTGTTTTCCCCCTAAATTAACAATACATGCAGAAAGAATGTGAACTAAAAGTAAAAGAGGGAACACAAGTTGCCAACTCGCGCCACCCTACAGGATGCAAACTTAACAAATTATGACTGTAGCTATAAATTGTATGTAAAGTAAATAAACAAGCTCTATTAGAACAGCAAAAATATTTCATTTTGTAACTAATCATTATCATAGACATTTAAGAGTATTCATACATTCATTAACTTAAGGCTTTGTTTCTCGGATAAGATTGTGCTGTTTTCAGAAAAATGAAGAGGGCAGTTAAATGAATATATTTTGGGTGCTTCACGTTTTAACACTAGTGAATCCAGATAGGATTTGAGCCAAGATCTCCACTGTAGGAGTCAAGTGTCTTGGCTCTGAGCCAACTTTGCCGGCATAAAAATAGGTTAGATTTTAATAAAACTATGAATACAATTAAATGTCTAAGTTGGTTATACTTTTAATTAAAATTTAACACACATACAATTAATGACTGAACATAAAGGGTAGGCCCTAATGAGTAAGGATATGCATCAGCATTGGTGTAGAAAGATGGTAAAATCACAGTAAAAATATTATCTCGAAAATCACCTTTAATTAGTGTTGGTTGCAAATCTAAATAAAAATATTAATATTGAATGAGATATTAGAGTCTACATATTAATGTTAGTAGAGCATCAATGAGAAAGGGGTATTTTTTTTAAATATCTATGTTTAAATAAAAATTGTTTTAAAGTGACACTAAAAGAATCACTTGCAACTGTTTCAAGGAACAATGAAAATGGAACCACAAGAGGGACTTTCAATGCTTTTTCTTTAAAGCCCTGGATATCATCATCAAATTGATTGGAACAATGAGCAATCACTAACAAACCCATGATTTTGAACTCCCCAGTGTTCGAAGGTCAACCTAAAACGAGGTATTCGAAACATGCGCTGGGGGCATCTGTAAGTGATTTTTCTTATGCCAACCTCCAACCCAAGGCAGGAGATCTTTTTGATCTTTTCGGTTTTGGGTAATACGTATATATGTTTATAATATAAATAAAAAAAAGTCTAATTGAGTCAGAAGGGAAGGATGTTATATTTTGCAAATAAGAGGATTTCCAACTTTCCATCCACACATAATACTCCTTGAGCCGAGTAAATGTTTACTCGTATCTCTTGGTAAGAATAGCAATCATAATTATTCATAACTAAACCAGTTTGTGTGTATATGTAATTCATAGTTTACTTAAATAAATTAATTGTGTGGTTGTGTAGTTAGGAGGATTGCCATTTGTGAGTTGGCAGAGATAGATACAGACAAAAAGTATTGTAGTAAAAAAAAAAATAGCTTGAGAGAGAGAGACGCTTGACTGGAGATGGCTCGTGAATGCTAGAGGTTGAAAAATAATCGTGTGGCAAGGAAAATATTGCTTGTGGTGGAAGCTAACTATCTAAAAGAGCCCTAGAGTGTCCTTGATAAGTATTAGACGCATGTTCAGAGGTACCTAAATAATCGCTGGAAAGATATGTGTTCTTGAGCTATTTGTATCGCTGGACTTTGTGGAAATACGTGTGCTGGACCACCAAACGGACAGTTATCTCAACAGCTGGTCACCGTAACGATCGTTAGATGAACAAGTACTCAAGGGAATATGTGACGGACTGTGAGTGAATTGAAAGTCGCAAAAGGACAAATCAGAGCACTTATAATTAACTTAGTTTTTTTTCGTGACTTTAAGGTTTCTTGGTCAATTATATTCTTTAATGAGCTTGAACTTTTGTATATAAAGTGCTCAGGCCTAGTGATAGTTTGTTTTAGGATGATTTATTGTCCATCACCATCGTCACCTATTAGAGTAAATTGTAAGGGGGTAAAGTTTTGATTTGTGGGTTATGATGTAATGAATGTAGAAGTTTCTCCACAACATTGTTTTTTCTAACCGATAATTCTGAGTATAGACAACATCACTAAATGTAATATATATTCATTTTCTTTTAATTCTCTATGCCATCCTGACGTCACCCAGAGGTCTCGTAGAAATAGGCCAGTGCCTACCAGTATTGTACGGAACAACATAGCCGAGGGCCTATATGTAATTTAACTATTGGAGTCCCGCCCAATATTATATAAATCCTACAACCTTCATATATTTGTTTTTTCACTCGATTCACAATCATACTCTTAACATGCCCAAACCATCATAAGATGTTTCTTTCACAATGACCTACTGTATTCCCTTTCAAACCGCACTCCTTCAGCACCCATTCATTACCGACTGTCCATACAACTTTTTCCACATACATTTCTTAAATATCTCATTCAACCACATTTATCTTGCTCTTGTGTTTCTCCTGACAAACCCATGCCTAATAGCTGTATTAAAGATCAAAAATATAGTAGTAAACAGAAAATATTGATTGTTGTACTACATATTATTACAGTAAAAGTAGGCCTTCAATTTGATTTTTGAATCAACTTCATAAACTTAAAATACTCCACAATGAAAATAATTTTAATTTGTTTGTGTGCCTAAACAACTCTTTAATTCTAAAGTGTTTTAATAAATATTTAAAACAAATTTCTATGTTTTAGTAATACAAAAAAATAGCTTGTTTGTCTAAAATTAAGTTACAGTAACTAGTATACTTCAAAAGATAACCTATTCATAATTTATAAAATGGATAAAATAATTTGACAGGTAGGAACATTGGAGGTCTGTGAATGAAAAAAGATTGTCAATCCAGCCAAGAGCTAATGGTTACTACAAGGTTTTTAAAGCGTTAAATGTTCATGACAAACCAAAAAGCAGGAGCACACAATACAAGAGACAGCAAGCAGTGACACCAAATTCTAAACTCACCTTCCTTTGTTTGAGCATTGGTTATTTGCAAATCAAAGTCCGTATTTTTCCCAATTCGTTTCTGGTGAAGAATCGACTTCTTCAAATCCCGCACCGAAATATGCAGACCGTCAAAAGTTACTGTGTCATATTCAAGTGCAGATTTAAATTTGTAATGTACAGACATTTTATGTCTTACACCATGCTTAAGTTTTTATATTGGGTTTCATTACTTATAACCTGAAAAGTAACAAACATAAATAAATGAATATGATAAGCATAAAATGTTTTTCCAGTGTTACAATTTTCATGGTGTCTACTAAACTTGACCAATGAAATCCCCGACCTTGTCCCTGATTTCCCCTGATGATTTCCTAAAATTCCCAAATAAAAAATTATGTCACATCCTTCTAACTCACCGCCCCCCTCCCTCCACCTTCGTTTTACTATTAATCTTTTTTTAAATAATAATAATAAGTTTTAAAATTTGAATTAAAATCGTTTACTAGGAATTAAAAACATATTACACAGCTAAAAACAAAAAAATGACATAATTTACTGATTATTGTATTTCATATTTTGAGTAAAATAACATTTTCCCGAATTTTTGTTGTGATTTACCAAATTCCCGACTTATTCCCGTTTTTTTCCCGATCACTTCAAATTCCCGGCTAATTCCCGTTTTCCCTGATTTTCCCGGATGGTAGACACCCTGAATTTAATAGTAAATTTACATGGTCTGTATAATTTTTTACTATAGAGAATATACAAATGGTTATTATTAAGTAACATAATAATATGACTAAAATTTATAGACATAATAACACAAGTATATTCCCAACCCATCCCTTTTAGAATTGAAATTAAAGCCGTCGGGGCCCATTAATCACGGTATAAAATAAGTACCTAATCAGGCTTTCTGTCAATCTTAATACAGAAGACTTTATTTCTTTTTCTTCAAAATCGTAATTTTTTTTATATAATTACAAACTAAACTCTAGATTCCTGTATACAATTTCCATTTTTTTTAAATTTGGAAACTTCAGTCTGGCTAGGAAAAAACAAAACTATCGCATAAAAATTAAATCTTATGCTCAACAACTTGTTTTTATTCACTAACAAAATCCAAAGCATGCACAGGCTGTGGTTGATGGGGGTGCCAGTTGGAAGACTAGAAAGTGGGATCAACATTCAACTTTTTAGACAATTAATATAGATAAATTAAGAACAAGAAAAAATTATTTTTTTATTTTTATAACATTATTTCAAAAACATATATTATAATGTTCATCACCGGCTGAAGGAAACTTATTTTTTAAGCTCATAATGATGTAATACCGTTATCTTAGTCGGTAGGCCTAGCGTGTCTGCCTAATAAGCTAAGGATCACCGGTTCAATTTCCAGCAAGGCCAAAAATTTCATATTGATAAATTGACTTGGTGTTGTGCCTGTCCTAGTCTTAAGTTTTATTATAAGGCATATGAAGTTACGACAGGCCTTACAAGCCGGTAGTGGCCACAAAACAGTAATGAAAACAGTAATGGCTGTATTATTATTATCGTCGACGTCGTCCTCGTCGTCGTTATTGTTGTTATTATTATTATCACCGCGTCTTACTACCCGTTTGGGTTATACGCACTTACACTAATGTGTAATGGTAGGGTGATTGTGAGATGAAATGGAGGACCTACAGTTGGGATCCAAACCACGGTGGAGGCCTGGAATTCCACACATTCACAAGATGTCTTGTCAGAGGTGAAGGAAGGGTTTGGCAATCAGATAAATCTGTGCCGAGACCAATGATTGAACCCCAGACCACAGCACAGAAAGCCGACACGTTACCCCTAGACCACCAGGTCACCAATAGTAATGGATGTAAAAAAAAAAAAGTAAAAATAATATAATCCAAGTCCGTGTTCACACCAAGTCTTAGTTCGAAAAATTGGAGCATGAGGTGTTGTGGCAGGATCTCAAGCCTACATAAACCGCTAGGTACCTTTGGAATATTCAATGACATGGTTAAAAAAAAAGAATTAGTTACTGGTATTATGTTCTTTTGTCACCCCCACTTTTACCCTTTTTTTATATTTTCTGGCTAGTAAGGATACAATAGCACCAACGCTGAGTACGCCTACGAAAAGTTCACATTAAAGTGAATGATGGATGCACACTTTACAAGTAACTTACCGAGTGTCGCTACAGTAAATAAACTTTAAAAATCCAATATTGATATTTAGTTGATTCATAAACAACACAAAGTAATCAAAGCTACCATGAAATCGTAAAAGTATTTAAGCCTAGATAAATTTTCGTACATACTATGGAAAATTTGTGCAAGTTGGCGGCAGTGGTATTGTGTGCAGCACCACAGTTTTTAACTACTGGTCTAAGTTTAAGTTGATGTAATTCATAACACAATTGTCTTGGTAATTTATTTATATGAGAAAGTAGAGTTGTTGAGTTGCATAGTTTAACAAATAACAATCACATCTTAAAACAAATGGGTAGAAATCCTAGACGGGTAAACATTTAGGCCTGCCAGTAAAAACATTCTGAAGCACATATGATTTTGTTATTTGGTCACTCTTTTCAGTATAATCTTAAGGGATCAGCATTGCTCTAAGCATCATAAATTTAATTCAGCCATGCTCAATGCTGAAACATATTTAATTTGTTTTGTGTGAAAACATGTGATTCTGTGTATGCACTAACCTTCTCTTCAGTCTATCATGTGAGAGACCCACGGATGTATAGTGTAAGATTAACAATTTCACCCGATTTGGTGGTCGCGTGGTCTAAGGCGCTACCCTCATAATAGACTAGACTGCCGATGATGGGGAGATCAAGGTTCGAATCTCGGTTGGGTGTACCAAGGGTGGTTTTCCCAAAAAGGTTTTAAGTGAGCAAATATACATTTTTATGTACTAATTACACTGGTGGTTTTAAGAATGATGGTTGAATTTAGATTAAGTGTACCCGCATTTGCATGGGGAAAAGTTGAAAACCACCCTCAGTACACCCAACCGAGATTGAACCTCGATTTCCCAGTCTTCGGCAGTCCAGTCTAGTGCCAGAGTAGTGCCTTAGACCATGCGGCCATCGAAGCGGGTAAAACAAAAAACAAAAAAGTTTTACATAAAACTCATTAATTATTTGAAAATAGTAAAATTAAGAAATGTTTAAATTATATGAAAACTAGCCAGAATATCACAAGATGAAGCTAATATTTTATGGTGCTTTTGACACTTTATTATCTAAATATAATAAGCATTTGTTCTATAGGTTAGGTTATATTTTTAAAACAAGACATGTTACCCAAGTACTAATGATACTTCTTGCACAAATTTCAATATTATCTTGAAGAAAGATCATAAAATGTAGGTATAAAATAAGGTGTGCTACATTTTTATAAACAATTATTACTGATGATATGACTTGTCAGAAATAACGAGTTGACTACTTTGCACATTACTTTAAACCACCATTTTGTAAACCAGATAACAGCAGGTAGCTCTTATGGTTTGTTTTTTAATATTACTATTTAATAACAGAAAATAATTGTATTTGTGAGGTAACTACCATCTCCTTAGAGACTCTACCTGGGCAAAATCATCTAATTAAAAGTCAGATACAAATTATATATTATTTTGATAGTAGACTAAATAATATTGCGGTATTCCAAGTGGAAACAAGAGTTTTGATTGATTTGAATTATCAAATGATAAATTAAGTTTTAAGACATTTAAATTATAATTGTGATTTGAGAATCCTAAATAATAACTTGACACTCACCAAATTTTAAGTAAAAAATAAAATCTCAAGTTTTAATTTTACGTCTCCATTACTGTAAAACAAAGAACATTACAAACAGAAATGTGTATGAAGTACAACAAATATAAAAATAGTACTTTGATATGTTAGTATGTGACTCTCTGGGTAAGCAGTGTTATTAAAGCAATAGGTCATAGCTTGAAATTTAAAATAAATAATTATTGTTTTTAATTATGTTGGTATTAATCACATGACCCTTTGCTCTTTATAAACAAATATTTTTAACTTTTTGATTAGTAATCAACAAGTATTTTATACTTACTGTAAATTAAAAAAAAATATTTTAATACTACATATATACCTATTTTTATGTGGTATTAAGTGTTAATTTGTATGGCTTTGATACACTTGAGCTTAAACTTATTTATATATTTTATATATTTTTTTCCTTTATTCAATGGCACTGAAAACATTTTCTTCAATAAGCTAGGAATACTTGTATTTGATTCACTCCCCATGCTACGTTCTTGATTTTCCCATGCGTTCAATGCAAATATGACCCACATAAACTAGTCCTAACTCAACACGAATTTCGTCTATGAGATAACCGGGAAGACATATTTTATTCGCCTCTACACTGACATATTTATAATAAGGAGGAAATTAAACAGCAACCTATACAAAATAAAGTTGTCTAAGTGTAATACACTAGCTAAAGGAAAGTATAATATAATTAAGAATGTAATCTACCCGTGCCAACTGATATACATGAAAAGTCATAAATATATGATCTAAAGTTTCAGGAACGTGGCAAACTACACAATGTGAGGACGGAACTTGGCGCATCAAATAAAGTATGCCTTTCGTATAGGTGTGCCCGAGCCGAAGGCGGATTATTGTACATATAAACTTACGAGTGCCCTTAACTCCCGAAAACCATGGTGTACCTAATTTTATACCACATACACAATGGTACCATTTTGCTTTCTGCTGGCATGTAATCTCCAACCATTCGCTCCATTTAACCTGACTTCTGAGTTTTACCCTCGATACAAAGTTGTTGTATTGTAGCGGGATTTCATGTACAATGGAAAGTAAATTTACACTAGTTGCCAAACTATCTACACTCTCATTACCCATTATACCCAAGTGACTAGGAATCCATTGATTCCCCAATTCGTAGCCCCTAGCTCGTAGAGAGGCACACTCTTCGAGTATTTGAATTATCACTGGGTGTGATGGAGAATCTGACAAGCCGCTTATAGACTCCAAAGGGTTACAGGAGTCGCATAATACCACTAAAAGCTGAGCGTAAAGATAATATATATATTTCAATGCCTGTAGAATAGGAAATAATTCCACTGTAAATAATGACGTGTCAGATTGTAGTCTATATGTCTGACCATAATTAATACTACTGTTATAGAAGGCCGCACTCACTAGGGCTGGCTTCCCTCTCCTCCTAGCACTATCTGTAAATATAAGTCTTATATCTACTCCATCTTTCCTTCATATACCTTACTTCATTTAACTTCTGTTCGACTGGAAGGGTAACTATTTTTACTCCTGAAAGAAGAACCGATAACACCACTGGCATGTCCCAAAGGGCGTCATGCCCCACAGTGATACGTTGTACAGAATATGGAAGAGAAAACATATACAGACGCAGTTCATTCAAACCCAAAAATCTATGTACCACAGATGGGAATATTTTTTTAACCAATATTGTTTTGGCTGAGCATAATTTGTAAGGATCTGAAGTCTGCACCGCAGATAACTCTAGGTTGAACAATCTTTCATAAAAAAAATTTGTCCACCAACAGGCGGCGCCTTAGAAATAGGGGGAGTTCTCCCACTTCAGTAAGGAGTGCAATGGTTGGTGATGGATTACAAGCGCTCAGACACAGACTTAAAGCCGCATATTGGATCTTATCCAGCTTTGCTAGTATAGATCGTGATGCAGTGTGATATAAAAAACACCCATACTCCAATCGATAACATATAAGCCCACGGTACATTTGTAACAGTGTATATGGGGGAGAGCCCCAAGAGGCACCCACCACTGATCGCATAGTATTTATAAACCTGTCACATATCCCAGTTAATTCAAAAAAATGAGGGAGCCAAGAGCCCTTCATGTCTAGTGGTATGCCTAAAAATTGTACCGTCGGTTGTACCTGAATTCGACGCCCTTCATAAACTAGTATAGTTAAGTTATTTCACACTCTATGTCGGGTGAAGATTGCGGCATAACATTTAGAATCAAAAAGTGGGCTGTCAGCCAATTTGAAAGAAAAGGAAACATTGATTGTAACTTACCCACCTCCTCTGACAAGTTACAAGAGCTAACGTACATTACCACGTCATCCACATACTGTAAAGTTGTTATACCAAACGGAAAAGAGTTATCAATATCGTTCGAATAAACTGTATATAACAGAGGACTGAATACTGATCCCTGTGGTAGGCCTCTTTGTTGAGTTCGAGAAGATGATCTAGCTTGTCCTATCTTTACAATGTACTATCTATTCTGAACTAAATAGCTTAACCAATAACACATTTTGTTAGAATCACCCAGGCGAAAAAGTTTATCAATCAACAGAGAATGATCGGCATTATCTTACGTGCCCTGTATATCGAGGAAAAAATCTGATACAAATGAGTTTTGTGATAGAGTAATTTGAATATCGGAAACTAATATAGAGAGGCTATTAAGTGTGGAACGTTCCTTTCTAAACCCAAATTGCATAGGATAAGGAGTTCGTTCATTTCTAGAAATTGTTCCAAACGGGCTTTAACTAAGTATTCCATGATTTTACCAAAACAGGACGAGAGTGCAATAGACCGATAAGAACTTGTTAACTTCGCACTTTTACCTGGTTTTATAATAGGAATCAGAAAGGAAATTTTCCATGCCAATGGTATTAACCCCTCCTCCCACAGAATATTAAATATCTCTATCAGCACTCGTCGTGAATCAGACGACAATTTTGTCAATATACCAAAGGACCAACCGTCGTGTGTCGCACTCGGTTCGACGCTGCCCTTAATTCACTGCCAGTAAAACATTTATCGAGCTCAGGAACACCCGAATTGGGGAATTCCAATGGGGTGCACATAACTGAACACGGTATCACACTACAAGCGAACGACTTTGCCCATGCCTCTAAGTTAACCGCAGGGATCCCGAAGTTTGTAAAAATATCCTTGAATCATTTGATTCTATATCAAAGATACATGGGGGGAAAGAGACTCGCGATGTAAACGTAAAGAATCACGTTTCGGGCGTAGCAAAGTTCACCTCGTAGAAGCTGCCGTACGACAGTAGCTTTCATAGCTTGTCAGGTTAAAACTTTGTTTTAAAGTATATAATGATAACCTCCTTTGAGCAATCGCCTTAGAACGTGTTTCTGCCCACCACGGGCAGCGTTTAATTATCCTATGACCCTCACTATGTAAGGTTGGTACTGCCGCATCAGGTGAGCTCTGTAGAGTGTTAACAAAGTTGTCATACTGTACTAAAGGATCACGGTCCACCGCTAGATTTTCAGTTGTTAACTCCACTTTTGTCGAATATAATTCTCAATTTGCTTTTTTATAGTTGCATAACCTCTCCAGAGGAACAGTTTTATAGTTATATGGGACCTTAAAGTCTGTTGTCAAAATAATTGGCAGATGATCACTACCCATTGAATCAGCAATTGTATCCCAAGCTAAGTATGGTGCAAAACTAGGGGATGCAAAAGTAACATCTTGGCACGTGTTAGGATACGGAGGTATGTTAAGTCCTGTAAACGTCCATGTATTTAATATAATAAGAGGTAACACCGCTAAAGTTTCATGAATCGTTACCCAACAACGATCTATGTAAGGGGAGCCCCACAACACATAGTGCACATTCATGTCCACGCAGATAATAGCCGGGGACGGTAGACCTGCAAAAAATTGTTTTCATAAATTATTATCGAAATTATACGGTATAGGGTTGTATAGAGATATAACTGAAAATTTCCCATCTGTGGAAAATCTATTTAGCCCTACAAACTCCCAAGGATATTGAAAACTGCCCGATCTCATTTCAACAAATTAAATGTCCGACCTAATTAACAGCGCAACACCTCCCGCCCGGAAAGGTCTATCCAAACTAAATATATATATATATATAACAGAATTATCATGGTACCTGAGCTATGTTTCACTTAACGCTACTATATGGATATCATGAAAATAAATTAATTGCTCAAGGTCCGCTTTTTTGTTCCTGATGTGTCTAGAAATCCATTGGATCATATTTAAATAACTAACCATAAAAACAGAAACAAGCATATACCTAACTCAGACAAGGCTACCTTGGACACCACTACATGCTTTAATCCTAGTAGATCTACTATCATGGTTATTAAAGTGTCGCACATCCCTTAACAACTTTTAAATTTTCCCTGTTATTGTTGCCATTAAAATTTGGCAGGTACAACTCCCCTGGCACTGAGGAAGCCATGGTTACAAGGAGCGACACCACTTTAGAAACCATTTGTTCCACCCCCTTACTTATTATATCATCTAATGTTCCTTCGATAGAGCTTCCTGAAGAATCCACGTCCATATCCCCAACAACCTGTGCTGGAGTACTCGAAAGAGTCGCCGCGTAGGACGTTACATTGCGTGGCCGTATTGGCATATTTGGGAATTAAGAATTGCCCATTACAAATTGGGCCCCTCTCGTTGCATAGCGCAGCTTGAAGGGAGAGTTGTGGTCCACAGCCTGACCAACCTCCCGTTACGACAAATTTCAACGATCTATTGTAGATTTAAGTTAACGCTGTCACATCCACTTGGGAAAAGTTCGATCGGTCACCAAATGAGCCCCCCACAGTGAACACATTTTAGAGTTGCTTGTAGACATTCTTCCACACTTTGTGTACCTATGCCCTCCACTACGACAGTTGACAGTGAGATGTGCCACACGTAAACAATTGTGACATTGCGTCACTGGATAAACATAGGGCTTGACCTCCACCCTAGATAAACACATGACAACATAAGATGGTAGCTCTTTGCTCTCGAAAGTCACTGCTACTGTACTAGAGGGATCAAACCGCTCAGGTGTATCAGGATTGCACCTATTGAAATGTCGTACTTGCAATATTGAAAATTCACTTTCTTTCTCTAAATCTTCCTTAATAAATTCCCCCGAAAATTCGAGTGGAATATTATGAATAACTCTGATCCGATGTTCATTACGACCCACCTTGTCAACTGAGACCTTCAAAAGATCATACAGTTACCTATCTGCCATAAGACTATTAGCTTCTTTAATACATAACAATTCCACAACAATTTGGTTTTTTCCTGCCGGAACAATGCTAGCTATATATACTCTTATACTTAGGAAATAATCCCTTTCCCGTTTTCATTCGATGTAGATTCTGAATGTTAAGTTTCGATGTATTTTAACATGTAAATTTGTACGGCCCTGCATTAGAAGAATTAAATACATCCTCTATTTTGACTGCTATACTGTCATCTAAAACAATTGCCCCAATTTGATTCTCCTTGACATTAACTACTCTGGGAATTTTGGCTTACGCCTGCCCCATTGGTTTGAACGCAACACGCCTTACACTAGATTTCGCTTTCGTAATAATTTGATTACTAGACGGTGATCTTGAACGACCCGATTTTAAACCTATGGCACTAGTTTTAGAATTTTGTCAGATGTTTCAGTATAGTTGTCATTGCCGAATCAAAATTGCACTCGTCGCCGGAATCTACGGTATCCAACAACACTGATAGATGCCACTGTCTCTAATACAACATCAAAACAGGCAAACTGAATTTTCAATGAAAAAACGTCCGTCCACTACTGATGCCAAACATCGACTCCCGTATTTTATCAATTAAAATCTACTTTTCGTAACTTTGTTTACGGCCCAGTTTGTGTACTTAACAAATCCAGGTTCACTAGTACTATTTTAGAATAGGTCCTTGTAAACGTAGTATCCTCGCAGTCTTTATCTTTGTCTTTATACTTTTAACAGTGACCAGTATAGTTTGGATGAATTTTAAAGAAGCTTTGGATAATTTATTATGTCAAAATAGATAATACAAATTTATTTGAATGCGTTTTCTTATTTATATAAATTGTAATGTGCTGCAAGTCATACCAATCCATTAAGTGTTTTCCAACCTTTCAAAGTAGAAATTTATTTATTATAAAATGGGCTTTGGAAATAGAAATCGTAAGGTAAACAAAATTAACACAAGGCCCGATACACAATACGGTATTAATATCCAATATTTCATGTTGGATATAGGTAGACATTCATTAACGTGACAAGATTTATCAATAATAGATTTGGTGCCTGTATTTTCGAAAGGTAGGTAAGAAGTTAAGCTATTTACCAAGCCTAGAACAATTTATTCAAGCCTTTGTCTTTGTTTGCAAGTGTGAATTGACATTTACATACGTCATCGGTTTACTAGGTCAAGTACTGTCACTTTTCATAATTGTGGCATAATATTTCCTCTTTAATTATATGCAAATAATCTTTTAGCAAGTTAAAACTAAATTTGACAAACAAGGTTTGGTGTTAGACATCCCCATAATAAGCTATCACAATTTATTTTTCAATAGCTTGGAAATTATTAGTAGCATGACAAGTTAAACATTATCTAGCTTTAAATTTGCATCCACATAAATGTATATTAATTTACTTACTCCCATAGAAAACATCTGGACCAATAGGCCACACACGACCTAATAAAATAAACAAGGTATAATCCTTTAATTATTTATATATATAAGTTGAGCTAAGTATACATGAATGGTTTAAATTTGGTTAGTGAGCTAATTGAGATGTTAGTCCATTACTAACCAATAAACAAAATGCTAGATTTAATAATTCAAGGTAGAAATTGAATTACCAAGGTAAATTCATTTTTATTTTTTTTTACCGGTAGCCTACTCAGGGTTCCTACATGTCCTGGAAATCCTGGAATTTTAAAATATTTCTTCCAGGCCTGGAAATGTTATGGAATTTCTCATTTTTCCAATCTTTTCCTTGAATTTTCTAGGTTCTCCCAGAAATTCCTTTGTCCATTTTTGTTAATACATAGCATAATCATGCCGTTCCCTTACTGGTAGGCAAGAAACTGTGCATTTAGCTCAAAAAACAACTTTGTGCTTAATCCATCCTCACTAACTTTCCCCCACAGCTCCCTCCTATCCTTGCATACTTCCTTCACTTCAACAACATCCATACACCGAGTCACACATGCTCTTTTAGTCTTAAAACTCTTCATCGCTCTCTCTCTCTTTCACACATTCATCTACAACATTTAGCCACATTTTATGTGACCAACCCCTTGATCCACACACACACACACACACTCTACCTTCATATTTGCTTATTCATTCGATCCACACTCATTCTGTAAAAACAAGGAGATATTTTATTGGTTCATTAGTATCATACTACCCAATAGCTTTAGGCTGAAATCCTATACTATAGATAGTCCCTTCATAGTGTGACACAATTTCATTCTAAAAATATTTTTAGTACATCGAGCTGTGATCTTAATAAAAGTATGTTTACAATATACCAGTAGGGCCTACCTATTTAATATGTATATATAGAGGCCTAATAGTTCTAAAAGTTGGAAATTGACTCTGGAAAACTTTAAAAGTCAAGGAAAATTAAAATATAGTTTAGCTGGACACCCTTAAAAGGTCCCCTCACAACACCAGTTTTTTAGACTTGTGCGCTATTGTATACCTAAGTTACTTTGTTAACAACAATCATATTTTTTTTAGCATTAACCATTTAAAGTGTACTTAGAAAGTCATGTACAACACGGTGTCTACCATCCGGGAAAATCAGGGAAAACGGGAATTAGCCGGGAATTTGAAGTGATCGGGAAAAACCGGGAATAAGCCGAGAATTTGGTAAATCACAATACAAATCTGGGAAAATGATATTTTACTCAAAATATGAAATACAATAATCATTAAATCAGTAAATTATGTCATTTTTTTTGTTTGTAGCTGTGTAATATATTTTAAATTCCTAGTAATCAATTTTAATACAAATTTAAAAGAATGATCAGGGGAAATCAGGGAAAAAGTTGGGGATTTCATTGGTCAAGTTGAGTAGACACCATGGTACAATACAAACATTTTCCCAGACAATTTTTACATCTATAACCCCATAAGGACCTATGCAAAAACTATCTTTTTTTGATTAATTCAAATATGACATATACCTCTAACCTCTTTAGGCCCGAAACCATAATTTAAACTGCATTATAAAGGCTTCATGATTGTTTAACAGATGGCAGCACTAACTCAGTTTGAGTTAAAATTAGTCTTTTCCCCATTTTTCAATTTTGTTATTTACATTAATAAAACTAACACAACATAATTGTTTTAAATGTTTACAATATTGTAACAATACTCCTCTAAAGTTCTTTTTTATATTAGGAATTTAATAAAGGCCCTCTTTTACTTTGTCAGGTTTGCCACATACCTGGGATGCTAGTTAAACACGAGAAATTTCATCCAAAATTCTGACACTTTAGCTCGGTCGATAGCGTGTCTGTCCCGGGTTCATTGTCTGGCATGGCCGAAATCATCATTGGTAAAATAGGGGGCCTATTGGTTTGCCCGTTCACAGTAATGAATTAACGGCAGGGAGCTGGATGTTGTTCTGTTGTAGTTTGTTAGTTTACAAGTCATGTGTTAATATATAATCAGTTCAGAAAATGCGTGTTTAATACCTAAAAAGAATGAAGAAAAAATTCACCCAAAAAACCACCCCAGTTACCACACTGTAATATTTGTGAATTTGGGAGGTATTTAACCACGCAATCTTTAGATCGTGTATTTGCATTGAAGAAAAATAATCAAACAAGTCTTTTTGGCCTACCTCTCTTGGTACCCCATCTGAAATATTGAATTGAGTAATGGCTGCATATATTTCACCATCATGCTCTAAATATCAATGACATGACGAGGTGACCTGGCGGTCTAGGGGGTAAGGTATCGGACTTCTGTGCTGAGGTCCGGGGTTCAATCCTCGGTCCCGGCATTTATTTATCTGATTACCAAACCCTTCCTTCACCTCTGACAAGACATCTTGTGAATGTGGGGAATGCCAGGCCTCCACCGTGGTTCGGATTCCACGTTAAACTGTAGGTCCTCCATTTCATCTCACAATTACCCTACCATTACACATTAGCGTAAGTGCGTATAACCTGAACGGGTAGTAAGACGCTAATAACAATAACAACAACTTCTAGCAAGAGGCCTCCGTATGAAAAGTGTGAAAAGTACAAAAAGTATGGAGAGATGTAAAATCAAGGTTTCCTGGTTTCATGCTATGCATGGGATGGCAATAGCTGGTCAGGAAATGAATTCTGGGATGGCTATTACGGGTCGACAAGAGACTCTGCTGCTGCAGCTTCTACATACATAGCACAACTACACAACCCAGTGATTAATGTACTATCACAGGGGAACTACCGTATTATAGGAGCGGTAGACAAGATAAATAATAAATCAAAGGAAACTCGGATGGAGGAAAATGGGGATTATTAAAGACTGGAATAACTAACTGAGACTGTAGCAGAAATGGTATCCATCCCAAATAAGGAACCAGTATTGGTAAGGTTAGGAATATAAAGTTTGGAGGAAAAGGCTAAAACAATATCATCGGTCGTTGTGGCAGATAAAGCCAAAATTGTAAGAGACAGGAAGAAAATAGAAGGAATGGTGTGGAAACTGTGGAGGGAAGGAGTAGGATATACTAAGGAACAGGTGAAACAAGATGAAAGAGAGGGCAAGGACCAACTTGTGACAACAAAAAAGGCATGCCAAGGAGTGGAAAGAAGCAGTTGTAATAGTTGAGCACATCTAGAAGAAGGGGACGTGAAGATTACCGATGGTAGTGCCGCACTTCTATCCCAAGCTAGAGGGAAACCTTCAGCTATCAAGGATGGAAGAACATCACAACCTTAACCTGGCTCTTCGTCACTTGGTAAGGATAAACCATGAGAAAGGTAACACGATAACGTTTCCAACACCGGAGGCCCAGGACAGAATACAGTTAAAAGTGTCAAATTTACCCACAGATACTTCCAAATTAAGGGAAATTGTAAACAAAGTATTTAAAAGAAGGGAGGAAGAGTGGGATTTGGAAGAGGTTTATAAGCACCTCGTTCAAGCACGCGGTTGCACTGCGTTCGATGCAAAAGAGAAATGGCCGAGATGTTACATCCACACGTACCATCTGTAATGGGGGAAAACAAGAAAATAGGAATCAAAATAGGACAAATTAATGCAATGCAAAGTGTAATTGTGATGCAAGAAGTGAGGAAGGTAGCGGAAGAAAAGGCATTGGATTTTGTGTGCCTACAGGAGCCCTACAGCACCAGAAACGAAATTATCCCGCATATGCCAAAAGACACCAGAATTATATTGAATGGGAAAGCACCGATGAATGTCGTTACAGTGCTCAACATGCACATAACAGTACCAAGGATTAATCAATTTTGCAATGAAAAGGTCATATGTGTGGAAATTTGAATTGGGATCGATGGATGTTTACTAGTTACACCCGCCTCGGTGGTGTAGTTAGCTAACGCGCTAGTCGTGTTGAGCTTGACTTCCGAGGACGGGGAGATCAAGGTTCGAATCTGTCAGGTGAACTGGGGGTGGTTTTTCCTAAATTGGTTTCCACTCTCCCTCCACGCAAATGCGGGTTCACTTCCTATAAATTCAACCTTCCGAATTCCTAATCCAATAGTGTAATTAGTACTTAAGCGTATAACCCAAACAGGTAGTAAGACGTGGTGCTAAATAAATAAAATAAAAATAAATACTAGTTAATATGTACTTTCAGTTCTGAGAGGAAATAGAACCTTATATAGAAATAGAAAAGATAGATAAGGCATTCCCTAATATATCAGTTGTATACATGATGGATACAAATGTTAGATCTCCCCTCTGGCATAGCAATGACATAAGCAGGGAAGATGGTAGAATAAGATGGTATAGGGCATATCATTATTATTATTATTAGCACCGCGTCTTACTACCCATTCGGGTTATACGCACTTACGCTAATGTGTAATGGTAGGGTGATTGTGAGATGAAATGAAGGACCTACAGTTTAACGTGGAATCCGAACCACGGTGGAGACCTGGCATTCCTCACATTCACAAGATGTCTTGTCAGAGGTGAAGGGGGGGTTTGGTAATCAGATAAATCTTTGCCAGGACCGAGGATTGAACCCCGGCCGCCAGCATAGAAGTCTGACACCTTACCCCTAGACCGCCAGGTCACCTATAGGGCATATCAAAAAGGGGAAACTACTAGAGAATACAACAACATCAAGGCATCTGGAGGTGGTAAACCAGCCAGGAAATCCTGCAACATATGTAGGAAGGGCAGGAGTCAGCTCTAACATTGATGTCACCTCGTGTAATGTGGAATCAAGAGACCTAATAGGGAGTTGGCAAGTGCATGATTATGAGACGTCCAGCGATCATAATCCGATAACTTTTGAATTGGGTAAAGAAGTAGACAGGGAAAATGTAGGCACACGACTCCTCTACAACCTGAAAAAAGCATATTGGGAAATGTTAAGAAGAGACGCAACCTGTGTCACACAGAGACAATATAAACCTAAAAGTGAAGGAACTCACGTGGGCCTTGCAGGCAACTATGAGGAAAGTAATACCAGTTATGAAGGAAGTCACAAGATGTGTAGGAAATCGACCATTGAATGAGCAGCTGCAAAAGCTACTTGGGAATGCAAGGAGAGCAAGACAAGAATACCAAATATGCCTAGAACCAGCAGGAAGACTCCTACTATTGAATATATACCGGCAAAGGAAGGAAGAATTCGAAAATACAATGAAGATTGTTAAAAATGATAGCTGGGAGAGATTTGTTCAAGAAGAATTGAGGAAGAATGCATGGGGTGTACCCTTTCAGATTGCAGCAGGGAAAATCGGACCCCTAGCTGTCATTTCAACACTCAAGAAACCAGAAGAAGAAATGACCTGCTAGAAGGAATCGCCTAGGTTACTAATATATGTGTTGCTTCCTGATGATTATCCAGAGGAGGGGGATGAGGAGAATAAAAGAGTTAGGCAGGATATTAAAATGGCATATAATAATGAAAATGTGATAGTGGAACCAGTAACATGGGGTGAGATTAAAAGGCTAATAGTAGGAATGAAAAGAAAGAAGGCACCTGGACCTGATGGAATCAGGCTAGAAGTGATTAAGGAAATTAATGAACTGATAGCACCCGTTATGGCCCAGCTCATGAATGAGTGCTTGGCTCAAGGCAGAATTCCAAATGTGGGGAAGCAGAGCGAAGGGGTAATTCTGAGTAAAGGGGAGGACAAAGACCCGCAACTCCCAAAGTCGTACATACCGATATGTTTGATGAATATGTGCAAAACTGCAGGAGAAAATTGTATGTAAGAGACTGCAAAAACACAGAGACAAGGTGGGAATTCACCCTCAACAGTATGACTTTAGGAAGGGCGGGTATACAGAGGATGCAATTTGTGCTACTTTTAGCCTGGTTTCTGATAGGAATATTTGTGGACATCTCAGGTGTGTTTGATAACCTTTGGTGGCGAGCCTTATTCAAGAGATTAAGAGAACTAAACTATCCGGGGATAACAATAAGAAAAAAATTAACAAAAGGATGCCCACAAGGATCGATCTGTGGTCCAGTATTTTGGGACGTTAGTCCCGAGCCTGGGTTGCTGGATATTGAAGCACTCCCTGAAGTGGTGGGGATGATTGCTTTTGCTGATAGTGGTGGAGGCAAGTTCAAGGAGGAACCTGGAAGTAATAAGGTACTGAGAGGCTTGGATAAATGGTGTAAGAAAGTAAGGCTCAGCATGGCGCCGGGGAAGACAACCTACATGCTGCTCAGGAGAGTGCTTAAGAGAGATCCTATGATTAAGATAGCAGAACAAACAATTGGAAGGAGCAAAATGGTTAAATACCTAGGGGTGACGATTGATGAGAAGTGTAGCTTCCTAGCTCACATGGACAACTTATGTGGGAAAGCCTTGCGGGCTCTGAATGGGATAGTCAGTATAGGGCAGCGTAAGTTCCATCTGCCCTTAAAACTGATTAGACTATACCATCAGACGTTGCTTGTGTCCATAGTGGGATATGGAGTAGGAGAATGGGCACAGCAACTGAGAGGGGACAGAGCTAAAAGGAAACTCAGAGGGCCTTCAGAGGAAAATTCTCATGAGACTTTCTCTAGCCTACAAAACAGTACCAACAAACGTGTTGTTTGTCACCCTAGGTGTCTGGCCTCTAGACTTAGAAGTACAAAAGAGTGCCGCTGGATATTGCCTTAGAAAAGGGAAGTTAGACAAAGTAATAGAATTAACAACTAACGGTGTAAGTACCAAGGTTGATATAAGAGAGACCCTCCTGCAGGAGTGGCAAGCAGACTAGGAAGAGAGTACCACAGGTAGAAGGACATTCCAATTATTTCCGAGCGTACAAGAAATACTGAGAATGAAGCCTCTCCATCCTTCCCAGGGACTTGTCCACTATATCACAGGGCATGGCCCATTTCGAGCGTACCTCTCTAGGATGAACTTGAGTGAAACCAGTCTTTGCTGTTGTGCAGGAGAGGCGACATCAGAACACGTGACCTTGGAATGTATATTTACGGAAGGAGAGAGAGAGCGGAGCTACTAGTCCCTATACAGGCCAATACCATATACCACATATGGAGGGATGTGAACCAGTGGAGCTATCTTGATGAGATAGCGGACAGGGTATTGAAAGTAGAAAGGGACAGACACATGTATGAACTAAAAGAAAGAAGACAAAGACAGAATCAAGACTTGAGACAAAACAGAAGGAAGAAACAACTGATGAAGAAATGACAAGTGAAGACGAGGGAGAAGGAGAAGAAACATCAGACTTAGGCGAGATGTTTACAAACTGGTGAAACAAAACACAGAAAGTGGAATAAAAGGGAGGGTGGACTAGATTTTGATGGACTCTGGACATATCTAAAGCTCTAGCCGAGGAAAGGCGTCTCAGGGATACCAGTAATGAGTATCGCTGATGAACCAGAGATGCCTGGAATACTGGCTAGGGGAAAAGAAAAGTAAGTTGATACAGATGAGACATCAGAAGTTGTTCCTTACTTGAAGAGCCCTGCTCGCTTGGAAACAAGCGTGATCCTGAGTTGGAGCTCTCAAACGCTCTAGGGATATCGACTGACCACGGTAGGAAGTGACCAGGGAATAAAAAGAAAATGGGACTCTTTACAAGGAAGATATAAACTGATTGTCTAGACAATGACACTAGGTAGAAGTTAGGTTAAGTTAGATTTAACTCCAAAGCAGACATATCAAAAGGGGGGGGGGGGGTGTATGTATTTANGTATGTATATAGTCAAAATAACTTCAATAGGGAAAGAAGGACAAGTATAGTTATAAGTTATCATAAATTAAATAATGGTATTGATATATATAGTAGACAGATCTGCTAACAGGCACAGGTCAAGGTAAATTGGTAATGATCAATAACAGGACAAGTAGTTTTATTAGTAGTACATGTTTATATTCCAGAAAGTGCCAGATGTGCATTAGTTTATCCTGAAAGGTAACAAACAGTATTACCTTCACAGACTGCACCAAGGCCCTATCATATATACTGCATCATTGTAGACTCATGAAAGGTAATCGTACCACTTCTCAGGGTGTCAGACAAGGTTGTGTTTAAGTCGCCATGGTTGTTTAATGTATTCATGGATAAGTGCATGAGGTATGCCTGTGAGGACACAGTCGGAGTATAAATGGACAATGTAAATGTGAGAGTGTTTGCTATATGCAGGTGATGCTGTATTAATGACTGAGAAGGAAAGCAACTTGCAGAATACATTAAATCGTTTGAACATGGCGACAGGCAGAATGGATCTTTGTCTGAATGAACTTCCAAAACTAAGATGATAGTTTTTGATAATAACAGATCAGTAATGTTTGCATCTTAATCTAAATGGAAAACTGTTAGAACAAGTGAATGGTTTTGTGTATCTGTTCAAAATGTTCCGTAAAAATAGGATGGATGGCAAAATCGACAGACGGGTAAATGCATCTCAGAGAGTAGTTGAATTTATGTGTATTATTACAAAGAACTAAGTAGTATCGGATGAGGCAAAGGTAGCAGAATAAACAGTGAGTTAAGTCCAACATTATTTTATGGATGTGAGGGGTTTTTCAGACAAGAGCAAGGTGAATGCGATTGGAATGTGATATCTTAGAAATGTATGTGGAAAAAACTAGAATGGACAGTCAGTAATGAATGGGGGCTGAAGGAGTGCAGTTTGAAAGGGAATCCAATAGCTCAAGGTAAAAGAAGCGTGTTACGTTGGTTTGGGCACGTTGAGAGGATTGATGCGGATCGAGTGACAAAGCAAATATATGAAGATAGAGTATGTGGATCTAAATGAAAGGGTAGGCCATGTAAGATGTGGCTAAATGTTGTAGACAAATGTGTGAAAAAGAGAAACATTAAGAGTTTTAACAATAAATAAGCATGTATGACTCGGTGTATGGATGTTGAAGCGAAGGGAGTATGCAAGGATAGGAAAGTGTTGAGAAAGCTAGTGAGGATGGATTAAGTACGAAATGATTGTATTTTGAGCTATATGCTCAGTTTCTTGCCTACCCCCTAAGGAAACAGCGTGATTAGGTACTATCTTATATCCACCACTGGTAAATATTTCAACCAGGGCTGTGGAGTTGGTACACCGAGTCTTCGACTCCAACTCCTCTATTTTTCTACGGTCTGTCTGACTTAAGGCTCCTTCAGAAATTGCTAATGTAGGCCATTAATTAGTAATAACTAATTTACTGAAGTAAAATGCTCCAGGAGAGATTACTTCATGGAAAACTTCTTCGACATTGTGAATTTATATTTGAATAAATTTGTTCAATCTAAGTTACAATTAATATTAGCCCTAAGTATAAAATATTATTATAATATTATAAGTTTTTATTTTCAAGCCGGAGTCGCTTAAAACTTAACTTGACTTAAAAAAATTACCAACTCTGTCTCCACAGCCCTGATTTTGATTATAGAGACTCTAAAAATAAAATATGACACACCAAAACAAAAACAAGTCTATAAACCTATTCTATCTTCATTTTACTAAACATCTACCCTCATCTAATCAATGTACGTACATCAATTGTTTTACATCACATTAAAATTATCATTATTATTCTAAACAAGCGATTTTAGCATGTAATCTTAAGGCAGAATCACTTTTGTGTCAATTAATTAAGATGATATGTTACCCAGAAGAATGTGTAGTCTACATCCTCAATTCTCGGATTTTTAAATAATTTGTTGCCTTAAAGTTAATTGAAATAAATCTTTGTTTTGTGTTTTGTAACATAGTTAAGAACATTCACTTTGTTACATGAGATTTTTTAATGTCCTGTAGTATTTTTTTAAAATGTTATTTACTGTGCATATTTTAATAAATCATTGAATCAAAAGTTTTTATGGAAATAATGGAACTTATCTTGTTACAACAGTGTTTAATTTTGATTGCTAATTGCTATGATGTTGAGTTCTGTTACTGAATTTGCAATCTTCAACAGATAAATTCAAACATAATTTAGTATCTTTTAGAAACAAACCCAAAGCTAATTGATAGTGGGGAAAGTAAAATGAAACACTATTTTTATGTTTGAATTATACCCTAATCAAGCTCTTAAATGTTTTTAAAATACAATGTTTAAAATGTTAGCTACATTATATACTATTCATTTCTAGATTCTGTTCATCAAAGAAAGGTGACAGACAATAGATCCTGGTAGGACTTGGCCTTCTAGCTGGAATCGTCTTCATGAATATCAACAAAGATATACCAGTTGGAACTAGACAATCTTCGAAGGACAACCAATGGGAAATTGTTTTTCTTGCTTCAAAGTCCCTGTGCCTCCTAACCCGTCCACAATCTCTTCCCTGGAGAAGGACAAGGAAGGTGAGTCAAAGTGTCGCAAACACTTGCTCCGAATGTAATTGATACAGATGGGGAAAATATCTTTTAACATTTTTACCCCGCCTTGGTGGCCGCATAGTCTAAGGTGCTACTCTCACAGTAGGATAGACTGCCAATGAGTGGGAGATCAAGGTTCAAATCTCGGTCAGGTGTACTGAGGGTGGTTTTTCCAAAATTGTTTTCCGCTCTCCTTTCATGCAAAAGCAGGTACTCTTCTGATAAATATAACCTCCCTAATTCCTAAAACTATTAACGTAATTAGTAAATACACGTACAACCCACCCCTACTGGTAGTAACATGAATGTTTGTATAAATCTCTGTAGTGATGGGTGACCTGGTGGTCCAGGGGTAAGTTGTTAGACTTCTATGCTGGCGGCCGGGGTTCAATCCCCGGTCCCGGCAAAGATTTATCTGATTACCAAACCCTTCCTTCACCTCTGACAAGACATCTTGTGAATGTGAGGAATGCCAGGCCTCCACCGTGGTTCGGATTCCACGTTAAACTGTAGGTCCTTCATTTCATCTCACAATCACCCTACCATTACACATTAGCGTAAGTGCGTATAACCCGAACGGTTAGTAAGACGCGGTGCTAATAATAATAATAATAATCTGTAGTGATAATTCTACGAGCTACAGTTGAACCTTTTTAATCCGAGCTAATTAGGATTGAAGCTCGTTTGGATTAAGGGGAAGAATATTTTCAAAAAAAATGTTAGTTACAGTTTAATTTGTTTTATAAAATGTACATTTGTTTGATGTATAAAATGTAATATATATTCTAGTTTTACATTTACATATTTTTATATTAGGCCTACTGTAGTAGTTTTTAGCTATGGGAAACACATTGTACTTACTAAAACATGTGTTTCTTAAAAATTATCTTTAACCTTTGAATTTATTAAACAATAAAATATATTTAATTTGACTTAGTTTGTTTTTACCACTTTTTTTTAAGTTCTAAGTTTTTTTAAGTTCGGCTTAGCCAACATTTTGGACTAGGAGTTTGGTTTAATGAGGTTTTACTGTAATTGGTTAATTTTGAATAGGACATAAAAACAATAGCCAAAAAATACACTCATATATATTCATGTGTAATAATTAAAACGTTTAAAGAATTTTAAATCCTGAATACCATAAAAGTTATACAATTTTATTGTACAGTGTCAGTATATAAATTCATATATCCAATTCTAAATCAAATAAATTGTTTTTTTGTAATTATGTGTGTTTATAGAGAAAGAATTGTGTGGCATTCTCCATTCCTCTCAAAATATTCAAAACTTGCCCGTGACTGTAGTGGAATCTCAAGTTAATGGCAACAGCAAGAGTGCGGGCATATCAGGTTTCCCTGTGGTCGGAAGTGACAACTTTGGCAGCTTGCATAGGGAAAAGATGTCACGGACGTTTTACAGCAGGATCCCTCCTTTGGGTCGCTCCACAGGCGCTAGCGAGGGGAAAGGAAAGGAGGCCTCAGAGTCAAAACTAAACACCCTGTTTGAACAGTATAAAGATAATAATGAAGACGCCATGCTAGCCGATGGCATAGAGCGTCTTTGTGCTGATCTGAACGTCTCGCCAGACGAGTTTAAGGTCCTTGTTTTGGCCTGGCGGTTTAACGCAGAACAGATGTGCCGGTTCACAAGACCGGAGTTTGTGAATGGTTGCCGCGCTCTTAGGGCAGACTCCACCAAAGCTATACAGGCTCGTTTGCCAGAAGTAGTGGCGGAGGTGGCTAAAAACCCGGATATGTTCAAGGACTTGTATCGCTTTACGTTTCGTTTTGGGCTGGACTCTGAATCCGGCCAACGCATCCTACCGTCCGAGATGGCCGTGTGCCTGTGGCGACTAGTGTTTTCTGTCCGCGAGCCAGCCATTCTGTCTCGTTGGTTGTTCTTCTTGGATAGCCACCAGCACGTCAGAGGTATACCGCGTGACACTTGGAACATGTTCCTCAATTTCTCAGAAGTTGTAGGTGAAGATCTTAGCTCTTACGATGATACCGAAGCGTGGCCAAGTTTATTCGATGATTTTGTCGAATTTGAAAATGATCAAGCCAACCAAAATATTTCTAAAGACAGAGATGGTATGATCAAACAAGACTGTGACTGAATTTTTTCGTGTTTTTTTTTAATGATATTTTGTCACTTTGCATAAAATAAGTAATATGGACGGATAAATATTTAGTATTTTTTAATGGGTTTTCATATCTAAGACTGATAAATATTCGGGTTTGTGCATTCTTTTGTTTTTTCTGCACTCTCTGGGTAAAATATTTCTAATAGTTATTTATACAATTCTAGCACATAGGTAGGCCTACTTCTATGGGGTTTTTTATGTTTCGAGTTTGTTTCTTTAGTTGACTAGCAAAAGTAGTTTTTGAAACCTCACCTATAAATTAATATTTGAGAAACGTTCCAATTCTATACCATTCGATACTCAAAAGAATACCCAAAAAGTTATCTCAAATCCAAATTTAAAGGCCTTGACTTGAAAGTCACAATTTTTATAGTAGGCTAGTTGGTAAAGTAAATTGGCCAAACTTGTGTAGCTGTGAATATATTTTTTAATTTATTTTGGTTTCAAAATACTAAAGAACAATAAAAAAATAACTACAAAATTGTTTGGAAATAATTAATTCACTTAAAATTTTCCTCGCTGTTCTTTTAAGTATGGCATATTTTCAACCTCTCTTAAACTTTCTCAAGAAACTTCTCAAACAAAACCAAGATTCATTTTCTCCGATATCATTTCTAAATATGTAAGATTCAAATTCAAGAAAGATTGGATTAAACCCATCTCTAATTTATATTAGGCCTAATTTTTTTCAATACTTTTCTCTTGAGTTTTGTCGAGTTCTTAAATTTAACCATACCATTAAAACAGGGGTGAGCAACCGGTAAAGTTCGGGGCATTTTTCAGTCGATTGCTTAAGAAAATTACATTGTCATTAATAGTTGATCTTTGGTTCTTCTAACCTAAAAATATATCTAGTGAGTGAGCTCTAATAATATTCGACTGTGACCAAAATAACCTTGATCAGTCATAATCTGCAATGTTAAAAAATAATAATTTAGTATTAAAATACATATTTTATTTATTCTGATTCCCCCCCCCAAGACTGGGGACATATTAATTATTTGTGGAAAATATTTCATTTAAAGAACGAATATAAGATGCATAGAAAGAAAATAAGAGCATAAGTAGAGAGGAAACTATGAATGACCTTTGATAAGTTAACGAATCAATAAAGGCCCCAAAAAAGGTTGCTGATCCCTGCATTAGAATTTTTGGTTTGTGTCTTTCTATCACTACATTACATCAGGCATGTCAAACGCGCTAGCCGCATGTGGCCTGCCGTCAAAAGGTTTGCCCTCCGACCTTTGAAAATAAGAAAAATAAAAATATTTGTCACTGGAATTTTGGACTGATAACTTTCCACGGTCGATGCATGTGTGACGCTTCATTCAGAGGTGTTTACAGTTTGGATAACTATCGAAAAACCCTACCTACATTATTATAATGAAAATTCTGTGTACCTTTGTGGCCGGCCTTATCTCTCTACAGATCAGCTTCTGCAAGGATAAGTGTAGTGAGCTTTGTTTTACTCGTCTTTAGTTAAACCAGTATATGATAAACATTATGTAAAGTACCAGCATGAAGAAATAAATATCTTTTGAAGAAGAAAATCAAAATGAAGTGTTAAATATTATGCCTAATATGTAGGAATTCTATTGCAGTTTGTAAGTAATAGTATATCTTAAAATAGCACTACGATACAAATCGCAAATCGAATTATGCCCGATACGTTGCGAAACTTTGTGAAAAGTCGTTGGAATAATTGAAATCAATTTTTCAATAATAACATGTGTTTATATCAAATTGTTGCAGATAATGCAGTTACTGTAAAAGCTAGTTATCTAATATCACATTTAATCATGAATAAATCAAAACCATTTACTGAAGGGGAATTTATTCATGAACGCTCGAATAAAACAGTGGAAGTGTTGTGTCCAAAACAAATAACAAAATTAAAAGTTTATGTCAAATTTCTGTATCTAGCAGAATCGATAAAATAACGATAATTCAAGATACAAGCATAGTTTATTAATATAAAAATTTAAGGCCTACTTTATTGTTATTGAAGAAAGTACAGACATTCGGTATATCAGTTGGCGAGTCAAGATTAACTGATCAACATCTATCTACAATATTGAAAATTACATCAGCTCTAGACATTAGACCAAATTTTGATGATTTGCTATCTGGAAAACAATAGTAAGGATCCACTAAAAAGGTGTTATGTTCATTTTTCTATTTCTGATGTTTAATTATTTATGAATATTATATATTATGCAACCTCTTGTATATAAACAAATGTTTATTTTGGAATACTTTTAATTCCAAGTGTGCTATATTGTGACCACAGGACCATCAGCCTCATCTCTATTGGGGAAGATCGTGGCAAGAATGCTCAACAGGCGACTGGAACAAAAAATAGAAATTGAGATGACAGAAGAACAAGTTGGATTCAGAAAAGAAAAAGGATCCAAAGATGCCATCGGTATGTTGAGAATAATTTCAGAAAGAGCGCTGGAAGTCAAGGAAGAAGGCTACATAGGTTTCATGACTGGCAAAAGGCGTTCGATAGAGTGAAGTGGAAGAAACTGTTGGAAATACTCAAGAAGATCGACATCAACCGGAGGGACAAATGGCTGATTGCAAACCTGTACCTGGGACAGCGAGTGAAGGTAAGGTTGAATGATGGAACAACACAAAGATAGGAAGAGGAGTGAGATAGGGATGCTGTTTGTCACCCAGTTTGTTCAACTTGTATGGAGAGTGGCAGATCAAGGAAGCTCTGGAGGGACGTTGCAATTTCAGGATAGGAAGACGCGTTATCAACACAATAATCTAGAATCACTGGCCAGAAATAAAGAAGAGTTGCAGGAAATTATGGACCAGTAAGCGGAGATAGGGAAAAGATGTGGCATGGAGATCAACATTGATGAGTCAGAAGTGATGGTGATTCCAAAAAATGAAGAGCCGCTGAAAATCAAAATTGGAAAAAAAAAAAAAAGCAGTCCAAGTGCCTGGGAAGTCTGCTGACAAAGGATACCTACTGCACTAAAGAAATTAGTTTGAGGATCACCATGGCCAAGGAAGCTTTCAACAAGAAGAGGTTACTACTGACCAGCAAGTTGAGTTTGGAACTGGGGAAGAAACTGATGAAATGCTACATTTGGAGCATAGCGCTGTATGGAGCAGAAATTTGGACTCTCAGGAACATGGAAAATAAATACTTGGAGAGCTTTGAAATGTGGTGCTGGAGAAGACTTGAGAAGATCAGGTGGACAGACAGGTTGACACATGAAGAAGTCCTGAGAAGAGAACCATTTTGGATGTGATTCTTCGGCGCAAAGCAAACTGGATTGGACACATCCTTTGGAGGCACTTTCTTTTGCATGACATCATAGAAGGAAAGGTTGAGAGAAAGAGCAGCTTAGGAAAAAGGACCATTCAAATATTAGGTGACTTTAAGGAAAGAGAAAAAATTCTGGGACTCAAGGAGGAGGCCGGGGACAGGCGCATTGGCGTTCTAAGTTCACTGACAAAAAGAATGTACCTGTCGTAAGATAGAACACCTAATAATATCATGTAGATCTATGAGTGTGAACATAATTATATCAAAAATTAGCACTATGTATTTAAAATAATCCTAAAAAAATAAATTTATTTTACATATTTTTAAAAGCGGCCCTCAACACAATACAACTTTTCTTATGTGACAAAAATGAGTTTGATGTGCCTGCTGTACATTGTATTGGTTATTATTAATCTTTTATTTGTGTAACATAAAACACTTATGCTGGGTGGCTGGTCATAGGAGTATAAATCTTGGTAATGTCTGATTAAAATCTTTGCTTTACCCATTAAACCATAACTTATTTCTTTAGCAAAAAATGAAAATGTGATAATTGTAAAATATATTGTGTTCAGTTGACATCAGGGTTACAAAATATGGACAAACTTAATAATTAGCATAAAAGCAAAATTTTCCCTAAAAAAGGTGTGTGATTAAAATGTATGACTGCTATTGTTAGAAATAATTTAACATTTTATGGTATTACCAAACTATAGGAGGAGGGGGGAAAACTCAAGATAAAAATATCAGGTGCCTATTTTGAATGTAATTTTTTTTTAAACCTAACATTTACTTGACTGAAACATTTTAATTTTTTTTATTAAGAAAGAAATTAACCAAACTACAGCCATTAATAGTTGCACTTCTCATATTAGTATTTTCAGTGGTTTTAAAAAAAACTGTCACAAAAATATTTACTTAATTTGTGGGCAATGTGTGTTTGTGTGTGTATATATAAATATATATATTCTTCTGTATATAAATCAAATATGAATACATAATTTTTCTAAACTAAATCAATCTTTATTTTAACTTTTATTCTCCAAGAAAAACCTAAAAAAAAGTATGATTTTGGTAGGAAGAACAGTAGAAGTTAGTTACTAAAGTTACTAAAACAATGTTAATATATTAATACATAAAGTCATGTTACCTGCAACTGTCATTTATGATATATTTTATCAATACCTTTAGAAAAACACAAATAATACAGTAAAATGTTATCAACACTGGCCGTAAATAGATGTGTTTGAATTTTCTCTACTGTTCTTCCAACCAAAATCAGGGTGTAGGTAAAGCCATCAAAAGATAACCTTTTTGTCCATTGGCAGCAGTGTTAGATGTGATCCTCTTTGTTAATTGGTGGAATTGTTAAATTAAGTGTGACTCATTTTCACTCAAGTATTTTCTACCCTCTGCCAGTGGTTACACAGTCTAAGTTGTCACTTTCACAATAGACTGGATTGACAGAGGGGTTGAAGTTTTAATCTTGGCAAAGTGCATCATGGTTAGTTTTTCTCACCCCTGCTCCCTATTAGTACAGGTGTGCTTTATCTAAGCTACCTTCCTCAAACTAAACGGGTAATAATCAGGATTGTGGCGGAAAAAACCAGGCAGGAATAGTATATCAGCTTTTTGGACAGAGTAATACGGTTCACATTTTTAACTTTTAAGGCTATGACCAGATGAGTAGTAAATACTGCTTGAAACAATGATAACGCACTCGATTAATTTAAAAATAAGAGGCCGGACAGGACAGTAAACATCACTCGGTGGAGCATCTTAAAGCACATGTTATCGATTGACTAGGTCGGGGGTCACAAACGAGGTATAAACCTGACCCACATCTTCCAGGTTAAAATGACTGCACTCATGAGATCTTGAACCAAGGTATGTGGTAACGAAAGAAAAGTATTGTACTGTACTTATTAAAACATGGTGTCTACCAAACTTGACCTATGAAATCCCCGACCTTTTCCCTTGATCATTTCCTAAAATTCCCAACTAAAAAAGTATGTCACATCCTTCTAACTCGCCCCCCTTCCACGGTTTTCTATTCTTATTTTTAAAAATGATAATTAGTTTTAAAGTTTGAATTAAAATTGTTTACTAGGAGCTAAAAATATATTAAACAGTTTTTTCCCGATCACTTCAAATTCTCGGTTAATTCCCATTTTCCCGGATGGTAGACACCCTGTAAAAGTATCAGAAGAAGAATATTGATACCATACTGGTATGGATAGCAGCAAGTATCTGTATCGAAATTGTATCCTGGATTTTTTTTTAAATCGGTAATAATTTTAACTTTTGCATCATAATTGTATTTTCATATTTATTAAGCAATGAAAATTATAATGATTGAGCTCTGCAAAAGCTTATTTGGTTTGGTTTGTGATGACTGTGCTCACGCATTGATAAAGAAAGAGGTAGTAGACTGGTTGCCGCTCGCCCCATCAGGCCATGCAGAAAATGAGCGAGAATTGAGAAATAGTTTCATTTGTTCTTCCTCCGCAGTCCACCTTAGTAAACATTTAATCCCAGCATAAGCAAAGACAGCAAAAAAAGTTGTTTCTTTCAATATCGAAGTGTTAGTACTAATATAAGTAAAATTATTGCATAACAAATACTCTTATAAAAGGAAAACATTGATATTAGTAAAGTATCTAACTTTTTCACATCACTACTTGAATCCTTCAACACGGAGGTCCCTAGGTGCCATTATTATTATTATTATTTAGCACCGTGTGTTACTACCCGTTCAGGTTATACGTTTTAAGTACTAATTACCCTAATGGATTAGGAATTGGGAAGGTTGAATTAGAGGAAGGGAACCCGCATTTGCGTGGAGGGAGAGTGGAAAACTATTTAGGAAAAAACCACCCTCAGTTCACCCGACCGAGATTCAAACCTCGATCTCCCCATCCTCAGCAGTCGAGCTCAACACGACTAGCACGTTAGCCAACTACGCCATCGAGGCGGGTAAGGGCCATTAAATAAAACTGTTTTTACAAGAGAAAGAACACAAATATCCATCTTGAGTCAATGGGCCACCTTCCACAAAGCTAGGTTCATTTAAGAGACCCAAGTAGGGATGTGAAAAAAGTATCGATACTTTACTAAGATCAATTTTCTTACTTTATACTTTTACTGATATTGGTACTTACACTCTGGTATCGAAAGAAACAACTTTTTTGGTATCTCCACTCATGCTGGGATTAAACTTTTATTAGGGTGGACTGGAGGAAGAACAAATAACACTATTTCTCAATTCTCACTCATTTTCTGTTTGATAAGCAAGAGGTAACTCAAGCATTACATCTCTTCTAGCTCATCATAATTCATAGCTGTTCTTTTATCTTTGTTGATCAATACAACCTTATATCCGACAAGTCAAGGGGTGACCAGTCTACTACACCATCATTGAGTATTTTCATCACAAACTAAGCAAAAGAAGCTTTTGTAGAGCTCAATGAACTCACTAAACTTAAAGGTACTTGAAGCAAATGAAGCAGAAAAGTTTATGTTTGTTGTTTAAGCAAATGAAGCAGGGCAGGGCATTCGTTCTTCTCTCATTTGTCATTAATAATTAATGATCTATCTTGACAGAGTATATAAACGACGAATCTAGTTTAAAAAAAATTGTACCTCCAAGAAGTGAATTATGGCAGTTTTTTTAAGAAGTTGGATAGGGAAAAAGCTTTTTTTAAATTTTGTTTTAAGGTATTGTAATAATAATGTTATGGACCCCTCTCGTATATTCAAAAAGTCATGGATGAAGTGTATTTTTCTATAAAGGACTGTATGTAAAGTTTCCTTTTAATACTTCATCTGTGGAGAATCACACTTTTCAGAAATAATTTCAATATATTGCGCTTTGAAACTTTTTTTTCCTTTAAAAGATCTACTTTGTTGTATTAGAAAAATCATGTGACATGCTAGCTTCCTCTACCCAATAGGAAGCTAGCCTTCACAATATCAGGTTGCCATGAGTTTTTCTATTAGTTAGTTTTAACACTGGTGACAAGGGGTCCAAGAAGCAAGGTGTAGGTCATATATAAGATACTACTAGATTTAAAAAAATCCATATTAAAATTTCGATATTGATACTTTTCTTTCGATACCACATCCCTAGACACAAGCCCCTCTTCATGTAATAATCCTAGAACACAAAGAACTTACACAACACTGCCCATTACAACTACATGATGAACATGTTAAAAGTGAGTTGTTTAATAACAGCACATTCGCCCTGTGTTGATGAACTCAACCTGGCTCAAGAAATGCAGTGAGACTTCCATAAGGACGTGGGTCTGGCACATCCTTGCATGTGTCTGGGGTTCATTTGAAGAGCTACAAACAGCTATATTGTGACTACATAGAGCAATATATGTAGCGTTTTGTCGGTTTAATGCTACGTGTATGGCCATTTCATGCTACCATTTGACCTGAAGCTAAGAATTTTGTAGCATGCGTTAGTTCAGTCATTCCACCTCAAGTGACATTTACTGCTCGTCTGGCCATAACCTAAAGGTTACAAAAGAGGAAATAGGTTTACATCTGAGTAATGTTGAATTTTTTAAAGACTAATATTAGTTAGTAAAATTCCAATAGTTCAATTAACTTTGAACATCAAATTAATAGGTTTGAGTGAATAAAAAATATCTGTAATAATCAACATCTACACACATAATTGATAGAAACATATCAAATTAATAAGTTTAAATGGTAAACTGAAAAATATATTTAATAGTTAACAACATTTACATGTATTTGATTGTACAAAACTAAACCTTTATTTTATAATTTGAATTTCACAAATTGGAAGGTAGAAAAAAGTAAAGGTTGTAAAATCATTTGAAACATAATTAACTTTTTGGTGTTCATATTTTTCAAGAAGTACAAAATATGTTATATTTCTCTATGGTCTAGTCGAAATCATCTGAAGTAAACTATTTTGATTTAGCCTGTTTTTTTTTACCCCTATGTATCCTTAAGGACTACACAAACTGGCCAGTCATAAAACATTTATCAGGAATGAGCAGTCAAAAAACAGTCTATTGTTTTATGCAGAAACATTTGTTTCTGATGAGCACCAGCCCTCCCTCCAGACTATCCGCCACGTTCCACCGGTCTCTGGTGATCTTCTGTTAACTATACCACGATTCTAGTTGGAAGAACAGTAAAGACAATTCAAACCTATTTATTTGTGACCGGTATTAATAACATTATATTTTGCTATTTTAGTTATTTTATGGGTGTTGATAATATTTATAAAACGTGACGGATGCAGATAGAATGACTTGATGTATGAAAATATTAAAATGGTTTTAGTAACTTTAGTAACTAACTTCTACTGTTCTTCCTACCAAAATCAGACTATAGTAACTTGATTTGAGATGAAATTAGATGTTGAAATAAGTTGATTGAACTTATTAAAACTAGACTGATTACCTGTGGATATATTTAAGTATAGGCCTACCTTGAAGTACCTAACACTACAATAGAGATGTAATGTACAGTAGTCTCAATTTTCACGGCATGAGCCATATAATAAAATATAACTAGGTATAATTTATCAAGTCGTGTGATCCGCAGCAGTTACCTTTAGTAGTTAACTGTAAAATAGGCTATTAAATAGTAAAAATATTTATCCTACCTCATAAAATGTTTGTATTTTCTAAAAGGCTCTTACAAAAATAGGACTAAATAGTTAGGAATGAAATAGACACAACAGGAACTGTTTATTAGGCCGATAAATTATTCTGCTTTGAAGGCAGGAAAGGGCATTGTCAGTAACCACATTTGCATGGAGGGAGAGGGGGAAAAACTACCCTCGGGCACATCAAACTGGGATTCAAACCTCGATCTCCTTGTCATCGGCAGTCTAGGCTGGTCTATTGCGAGAGTGGTGCGTCAGACCACTCAACTACCAACATGGGTTTTGGTTCAAGTTTATTATTTATTTGTTATTTAATTACTTACGACTAACAGACTTAAGATGCACAGTTCAGAACTAAAATTATTTGTTTGGGAACATGTTTTGACTAACCAATGTGCACCCACCCCAAGAGTTTGATCGACATTTAAAGCATGGTTGAAACTCAATAGGCCAGACCTATTTCAATACAACTTTAATCACTTCAGAGGAGTTAATTAATGCAGGGTGGGGAATTCCAAGCCTCCACCGTGGTTCGGATTCCACGTTAAACTGTAGTTCCTCCATTTTATCTCACAATCACACATTAGCGTAATTGTGTACAACCCGAATGGGTAGCAAGACGCGGTGCTAATAATAATAATTAATGCAGGGATTTAAAAAAAAGAGTAAAGTAAAATTCAAATTCTGCTAACATTATCAATTGTAGCATTGTGTACAGGACTAGCCATATAATTGGTTGTGGTACACATACATTTTATTTTTGTTGTAGTCATAATTTCATGGCGTGACCCTTAACATCTTAAGGCTTGGCCACATGTATAATGTACTTGAATTCGACCCCTCCTTACCGGTTACAGTGCGTGGTATTCTATTCTTCCTTAAGGCAAATGTTGGTGGAGTTCTTCATTAATTTCTGCCCCATAACCGGTAAGCATATTTCAATAAAATGCAAACCTTCAAAAAGAGAAGTATTCATCCTTCTTCATCGCTACTCCAAGTATCGGCAGTGATATTTCTCCGCGCATTCAACGTCCTTCTCATAGGAGGTTGCTTGGACTGAATGCTATGTGATCTCACACACTCGTCATAAGCCGCACTCTGACAATGATCTGCGGTCCAAATTAAAACGTTCCTATCATTACCACCGCTATAAAGCTCGTGGTAAAATGGGTGATACACACAACAATTCACAGAATTATAATGGCCAAGCAATGTGTTGATTTTTTCTCCACTTTCCACATTGTACAAAAATATACTCCCCTCAGAAGGCACGTAAACAATTTTCGGACTGGCATTTATGGTCACGTCAAATTGGATGCACTTTTTGGAATCGTTTTTAATCTTACCAAAGTTGATCATTTCATTTCGTCCATCAAATGTAGTCCATAGGCGTAGTCGTTTGTCTGTGCCAAAAGTAAGTAGGTAAAGACCGTCAGAGGTGAAACACAAGCCATTCACATAACCGTCGTGGGCCAAGCCTGTATTGGTACTAGACCATCCAGTACTGTTGTGCTGATCAAGGGATTTTAAACAACTCTTTGAAGAACGAACATCCCAAAGGAGGACTTTACTGTCACAGCTGCCCGTCGCAAGAAAAAATTCCTCCTTAGGTGACCATTTACAAGTCAAAACAGAACTTGTATGACCCCGGAGCTCATGAACAGATGATCCTGTCCTCACGTCGATGAGAATAACTTGATTTACTGAGCTTGCAACGACAATAGGGAGGTTGCTTGCGGACGCAGACGACATGTGATGTTGAAATATCCTTCCCTCAAAGTTGTAGATTTCTGCTGGGATCATACAGTTCGTGTCCCACACTCTTAGATGTTTGTCCATTCCACTGGACACAAACATACCAGTGTCGAAAGGGTACCACTGAACACATTCAACACTGTACTTGTGGGCACACGGATTTGTGCGGTCTGTTTTACTCACAACTCTGGCCGTGAAGTTTGGTGAACGTGAAGTTTGGTGAGCCAGTGAAGTTGTGAAGGTTGTGGATATAAATACTACCGTCGATTGCCCCCGAGAGCAAATATTTCCCTTCCACCAAATCCACGTCCAGGGAGTTAACCCCTGCACTTTGGGCATTTTCCACATCTCTAAGTTTGCTAAGTTTCAAGCTGTAAGACCTCTTGGTTGTTTCAGCCGTTATTAATGCCTGAGGCTCTAGAATACCAGCTCTAAGATTCTCTAAATATCTTATCATTTTATAAAACAATTGCGTTTTAATAGGGCCCTTTTCTAAGTATTACGTGATAAAATAACTTGAACTTTTATAAAATGATAACATTCTTTTACTTATTAACCTTTATCGCCCATTTTATTATCATGGAAATTATTTTACAAATTGAGAGCATGACAAACTAACAATTTTAAGAACCTTCATTTTAGTTTATTAGATTGTCGTCAGGCGCTGTTCTTAAGGTTTTAATTAAAAGTCCATAAATAAATTAAACCGTTTTCAACGTATAAAATTGTGCATAGATTTATTTTCTATTATTATTATTATTATTAGTTCATAAAGTACTGTTTCAATAACGGCCGTAAAGACTATATACATTTTACTTTCTAAGCACTCCTAATAGATAGCTAACTTTTCCAATAATTATTCAAACCTAAAACGGTTTGTTTCTTGAAATAAATAAAGTAAAAGTGCTTACTTCCGAAAATACATAATTTGTTAAATAGCTATTGACTAAATAAATTCATCAGTGAAATGTTTTATAATGGTGACAACTAATGTGACAGAACAACGATCAGAAACTTTTTTGCATATTATTTTCACTCTTGTGTTCATCAAACCCGACAATCAAAAAGTCAACAAACAGATTTTTAACAGTTTCTGTAATGATTCTTTCTACTCGATCACTATTATACCTAGTGGAATTCTTAATGCCTTAAGAAAAATTAATACTAACAAACGTTATAGGCCGGATGAAATCCTCACTTTTGTTTACAAAAAAACTGTGCAATCTTTCTTGTTTACCTCTTCACATTATTTTTTAACTTTCACTGACGTATGGTGTTTTTCCAGACCATTGGAAAATCGCCAATGTTGTCCCAAAGTGAGCAGACTGACGTAAGAAACTATAGGCTCATTTCCTTACTTTGTACTGTTAGCAGATTATTTGAGTCATTAGTATAACCAAAGTTGTTGTTTTTTACATCAAACATTTTACATCCCCCAAACAACATGGTTTCTTCAGTAGCAAATTCATTGTTACTAACTTATTGTAGGTATTAAACGGAGTAAATTTACAGCTCATTTAATAAACACCTAAAAGTAGATTCAGTCAACACAGACTTTTCCGAGGAATTTAATAAAGTAAATCACGACATTCTCATTCAGAAACTTCAACTAAGTTATTTGGTAAATGTGGAAATTTATTAAACTGATTTAAAAGTTATTTGAATGGGAGAAAACAATATACACCGTAATAGTGATTGTTCTGTCACTCTTCCAGTCACTTCTGAAGTCCCACAGGGGTCCAATCTTGAACCACTGTTCCTTATTATTTTTATAAGCGACTTTGTATCTCTTCTTGGCTCAAAATGCCTACTCTACGCTGATGACTTAAAAATTTACCGTTAAATTTATTCACTAAGTGACTGCAACTTTTTACCATCTGACTTTGACAACATTACAGAATGATTTAAAATTATCGATCTCACCCTTAACCTGAACAAGTGTGTAAAACTGACTTTTTCAAAGAAACAGGGTATTATTGTATTTGACTATAGCTTATCTGACCCCTATTTAACTCCAGTAGCATATCTACTATTAAAGATTTATGTATTAATCTAGACTCTAAACTGACTTTCTCTACACATATAAATATGGCTGTTACAAAATCATTTAAATTATTAGGGTTCGTCAAAAGTAACACAAAAGATTTTATTAACACTAGAGCAAAACTTTTCCTCTATTATTTCTAATTTAAAGCAACTTTAAATGTGGTTCTATTATTTGGTCTCCACACTATAAAAAGTACTCCCAGTTGATTGAAAAAGTACAACACAAGTTTATTAAATCGTTTTCCTATAATAATCCAAATTTTATTCATTTGTTAAATCTTGAAACCCGGCGAACATATTTTGATATGAGCTTTCTTCACAAACTTATAAATGGACAAATAAACTGTGGTGACCTATTGGAACACATTAAACTATTACCGCCATTGAAACTGACAAGAAACACTAATACATTCTTCTGTGATGGAAAATTGACTGATTACATGTACACCTCACCTTTGTCTCGCATACCTCGTACATAAAATTTACTAAGCACCAGTGACAATTCTATTGACCTATTTGACAGCACACAAGCTGTCTTCAAAAACAAATTACTATATTACTTTCGAAAACCACAATACGTAAGTAGCCTTTTTATGTTTTATTTGATATTTTTAAATTAAGATACCGATGTAGCTATTTATTAATCCAAAGAACTACTGTAATTGGAAGTTGGCTTCCTAGCTATAACTGTTGTAGTTCCTTCATATGAATTAAATAAATAAAACATTTGACAACGTTCTGTTAGAAGATTTATGTATAAAATATGAAATGGTGAGTCTTTAGGTTCCATTCTGTAAATAAAGGGAATTTTCACCAAGATCTGAAGAAGAAAATATTAGTATAAAAAAGAAATGCAGAGATAACAAATAAAATTTATGAAGCTGGCGTTTATGCTCTGCCTTAGTCATAAAAGGCATAAGACAAGTTCGTAGGCGAAAAATAACTGAAAAAGTCAAAGAAAAGATATTAAAATGGGTCAAAATGGATACAAATGTAAATAGCGATGATTGGAAAACATATATAACATTTCTAATCACTCCGTTCCCTTACGGTGTAGGCAGAAAATTGTGCATATTGCTATAAAAACACTCCATACTTAATCCATCCTCACTAACTTTCCCTATCCTTCCACACTCCTTCACTTCAACAACATCCATACATGGAGTCATACATGCTCTTTTAAAACTCTTAATGTTTCTCTTTTTTTACACATTCGTCTATCATATTTGGCCACGTATTAAATGGCCTACTCCTTCCTTTTCATCCACACACTCTACCTTCAGATATTTACTTCGTAACTCGATCCACACTCGTTCTTTGAACATGCCAAAACCAACGTAACACGCTTCTTTCACATTGCACTATTGGATTCCATATCAAACCACACTCCTTCAACACCCATTCATTACTTTGTCCATAAGAGTTTGTCTACATATATCTCTTAGATATTTTATTCCAATGACGTTCACCTTGCTCTTCTGTTTCTCCTGACAAACCCACGCTTCACAATCATTAAACATTGTTGGCGTTAACACACTTTTATATGCTGTCATCTTTGCCTCTTTTGACACTATTTCATTCTTTGCAATAGTCTACACACATTCAACTACTCTTCGAATTGTATTCACCCGTCTGTCGATTTCCCTACCCATTCTTCCATTTTTACAGGATATTCTGCCCAGATATACAAATTCTTTCACTTGTACTAACAGTTTTCCACTTGTTCTAAACTGACAATCACTTAATGATCCGTCCCTATCAAAAACTATCAACTTATTTTGGGAGACATTTACACAAAGATCTATTCTTTCTGTTGCCACATTCAAACGATTTAATGCATTCTGAGTAAGTCACTTTCATTCTCAAACATAAATACAGCATATGCATATAACAGTACTCTCACATTAAAATTGTCCATTTGAGCACCAACCACGTTCTCAAAAGCTTCCTGCATACACTCATTCAAGAATATATTAAACAACCCTGGAGACATAACACAACCTTGTCTAACACTTTGTTCAATACCAAACCATCCGCTCAAAGCTCCATCCACCCTAACACACTCTTTACTTCCATCTTACACCACCATATTTGCATTTACTAACCATATATTGACACCATACTCTCAAGCAACATTGCATAACATTCTCCTATTCACCCGATCATACGATTTCTCCCGATCAAAGAATGCACAATAAACTTTCTTCCTTAGTACCATACATTTATCAATCACTAGCTGCAATGCAAATATCTGGTTCATGTATTCTCTACCTGGCATCAAACCAAATTAAACACCCCAAATCTTTACCGCAGTTTTTTCACACATCTCTCAATTAAAACTCTCACAAAAACTTTGCCTGGAATACTCAACAAACTAATTGCCATATAATTATTATATTCACTCATACTACCTTGTCTTTGTACACAGAAACAGTGAACGCATTCTTCCATTCATTAGGAACATTTGACATCTCAGCATACGCATTGGAAAACTCACATAATCTGGCAAATAGTACCATGACCCCAAACCTAAGCATTTCACTTATGATCCCATCTACTCCCGCAGCTTAGCCATTCTTTAACACTTTCATAGCTTTTAACACTGCAGCCTCGTTAATTATTTCACTCATAATAACATTTTCCCTATTTTCTGCTACTTTATATATTTTTTCATTCCAGATCATCTCTCCACGTTCATTCTGAATGCCATAAGTCTTTCCTTGCACTGCTTGTTACATTCTCTCTACCCACTTCCATAAAAGTAATTTATTTCCTTAAAAGTCATTCTGCAATTGTTAGCCTTATTTTAATATGATTTGTTCTTTACTCTCTTTTAATACTTTCTTGGCATTCATTTTTTTCTATTTGTATATGTCCCACAACCCCTTTCATTCTGTTTCACTATTCACAACAATCGTTTGTATGCTTCTTTTCCCGGCTTCTTTCACCAATTCATGCCAGCCTGAATCTATTTTAAGTTTCCCACCACCGTAAATCCACACACATCTTTCGCGCACTCAATTACATTCTCTTTTATTGTGTTATAAACACTTCATATATAATTAGCATTTACTTCAACGTTCCATTCATGCTCTTGTAAAGTGAATTTTTCACCCATACATTTTTCATATTACGCATTTACACTTTTATAATGCAACTTTTCCACTTTCACTCTTACTCGCTTCATACTCTTGCGCTGCTTCATTACAAAATTCCTAGCTAATTCAACTACTGAGATCACTAAAACGTTATCCATTTCATATTCAGCTCCAGCCCAGTTCAAGTATTCTTTACTAAACTTCTATGTCTCTCATCATACACCACAATATCAATCATCGTCCTCAAATCGCCCATTTGCTATGTATACAAGTGAATATCTTTGTACGTAAACTATGTGTTCGACACAAATATGCCTTTTTCTAAACATAGATTCAATAAATTATTACCATTCTCGTTTACCCTGTCATTACCATACCTTCCTAATACTCTCTCTGAATTCTCTCTCTGGGTGCCTACTCATTCATATCTTCTAACAAGATAATTCTTTCACCCGGCTCACATGCATTCAGCTCATTCCAAAACCATTCTCACATTCTCGTCTTCACTCTCCACCGGAGCATAACCAGCAATCAACATAATTCTACGAATGCCTGTTTTATACGTACTGCTGCACTTCCTTATTCACATTAGTAAATAAGATGTTTTTAGTAACCTTGTAGACAGTAACAGGTTATTGCATGGTTAATAACCTGCTAGGCAGGTACTAAGGAATATTGTGAGAGTCGCCGTTGGTACAATAGCTTCCGAAAAGATATTAAGGAGGGTGCCTTTCTCCCCCCCTAACCACGCTAACGGTCTGGGGGACAGTTAGGTTTGTCCATGTTGGGTATTGAGGACCGATGGGAGTGTTTTCCTGATATTTAAAATAATATCAGTTGAGTCAATTACGAGACTTGTCACTATTGTCTCACCGGGCTTGCGGGTCAATTCTTGAGAGTCAGATTTTGTGAATCTTTGATCAACACTTCATGTTAGCCTCTCGGATATTCTCCACGCGTTGAGTTATTAAAATACAAAAACAGGCGTGATAATCATTAGCAATAAGATTATATCACAGCTAAAGCCATTAATATTGTGAATTAATTTTAAATCTGTTGACGGCCACTCTCACACTAACCAAGACGCTGTACTGATCGTTGTTGACACATTTTATTCGATATACCACAAGTATAACCGTTGCTCAGTCTTACCCTGAGAGCGCTTGCATTGTTCCTACAAGCCAGTATCCCTACTAAGGAGACTGCGTTGCCGGCCAATATACCGTTGCCCGTGTTTAACCTTGTATTAACAAGCCATGCTGTTAAAATTTTGTGCACGTATGATTTAAAACTTTTCAAAGTTACAAAATAATGTTTTGAGTAAGTAGGTGTATTGAAAGAATGGCTGGGGGAGGGTAGTAAATCTATCTACATACGCTACTAACTCCATATCCGACAGTTGTTCTTTTATACAAGATGCTCTTTCCTCTTGTTAATTCCCCAAGCCATTATCTTATAGTAAAAATGTTTGCCTCCTTTTCTTGGACTTCAATTACTCGGCTCATTTAAAGAAACGTCTTTTATTTTCCAATGCCACAATTGAATGTAGGGAAATAAAGGCATTTTGTAATGTTGACAGAGCTCATTTTACAATCGGTAGTTTTACCAAATGAATCTTGAAGGTTGATACAAAAAGATTAGCTAGTTGATGACATATTCAATTAAAACTGTAGCAAAACAAAAGTTTCAAATGTATATGTGAATCCCCCTTTAAGGGGGATCCCAACGAATTACAGGGGGCTCAGGACCCCCGGACCCACATGAGCCTCCACTGACAGGATGTACGATCAGTACAATCGGGCGTCCCTTGGGTAAAAGTACATAAGTACTGGCCAATATTTCCACAAAACTGAGCTACATATTAATGTAGTCCAGACACGACATTTATATTATTATGTATTATTAGGTATTATTATTATTATTATTATTATTATTATTATTATTATTATTATTATTATTATTATTATTAAGTGCTAGATCTCGAGTAAATTATTAACATCTCGAAATCTCGACTGACATGAGACGAGACGTAACAGTGGTAGTTATGTAAATTAGAGCCGCTGTGTTAAATCGAACGTGAGCGATTCTAGGAACTTGTTCTTTTCGACGTCATAGCCACGTCACCGCGAAACAAACGAACTCCATATAGAGACAGGTAATTGAAGAAGACGCGGAAACAACGAATGTATTGACAAAGACGTTGACGAACTAACTATAGAGAGATATCGTAAAACCATTATATTTAACACTGCTGTCTTTATTCGGTTGGTTATACTGTACTAAGCGTATTCACTTATAAAAGTGTCTTCTCTAACATACGTGATTTTACTCGTTGAAAAGAATTCTATCAGAAAACGGAGAGTACGCTTGGTAAAACTCCGTTTCCTCTAACTATCGCTCACTTAATTTGTCTGTTTGGACTCGACCTTGAAGGCGAGAGATTAGTCTCGAGGTTAGCGTATATGACTGATCCCTGAGAGAGACAGTTTGTGCGCTGACCGCATTGTGTTGACATTTTTTTTATCAACCCAAGATTAACTCGTTTGATTTTTCCTTCTTCTTAATATAATTTCTAGCACCGCGTCTTACTACCTGTTCAGGTTATACGCATATGTACTAATCATGATCATTAGTTATTATTATTAGCACCGCGTCTTACTACCCGTTCGGGTTACACGCACTTACGCTAATGTGTAATGGTAGGGTGATTGTGAGATGAAATGGAGGACCTACAGTTTAACGTGGAATCCGAACCACGGTGGAGGCCTGGCATTCCTCACATTCACAAGATGTCTTGTCAGAGGTGAAGGAAGGGTTTGGTAATCAGATAAATCTGTGCCGGGACTGAGGATTGAACCCCGGCCGCCAGCATAGAAGTCTGACACCTTACCCCTAGACCGCCAGGTCACCGATAATTAGTTAGAGATGGATTTTGCAGGACGTGTGCCCGTGTTAAGGAGTCACTCTGTGCGTTTTTGGGGTTGACAGAACACCGGATCACCGGGGTTGGAGGGCAACCATCGTGCCCAAGGTACCGGAGTTCGTATCCGTGTAGGACCACCGAACTGCACCGGCCGGGCCACTGGTTAAGCATTTCTTACCTAACCAGTTCTGTCGTGGGTTCCTCAGTAAGGTCTTAGTATCTCTTTTTGTAAATGTTTATAACATCACATTTTGTAGTAATTAGTAGTGCTATAATAAACCCTAAAGACCAAAGCCGTCCATAAATTACGAACCCACACATATCTCTCGCCGACTCCCCTATCCCCCGCCGCAACTCATCCTGACAGAAATGGGGCCCACGGAAGGGGGAGGCGACACCAAGTTTAAATTATTTTTACTTCAGATAATGACAGCACCGTTGTTTTTAAACCAAATTTGGTCCTTACCGTATCTTAAATGTTCAAAGGGGACCTTATGATCAAACTAGTTCGACACGAATGCCTTATACCAGGGGTCAGCAACCTTTTTGGGCCTCGATCGACTTATTAACTTAGCAAAGAGCCCACGATCATCCATTCACTCTATTTTGGTCGTGTGTGTGTCTAAACCTCTTAGATTAATTCCTTAAAGTTAATATTTCCTCAAATGTTCAAGAATAAAATTAAAAATAAGAGTTTAAAGGACGCAAAGGTCAAATTTTAATGATGAAGTAGTTTTCTTATGTGATCGACTGGTTGCCAAACCATGCCTCAGACTCTTAGAGCATCCAACCACTTAAGCAGTTTTACTAACAATGCTGTTTCAATTAATAAATTGGTTTTTCGAATTATTCCAATCATTTGGACTTGGAATATTCTTATGGCTGTGTGCGCAAGCAAGTTTCTAGTTTCTGGTCACTACAGGAATGATGTGCGCAGACGCCTCACGCAGTTATCGTTGCAAAAGGGATGGGGAGGGGAGGGGCGGAGAAAGGTTTGTTATTCCGGTTCCCTACCCCTCACCTTCTGTTGAAATCAGTGGCGTAATCAGGAATGATCTCTTACCACTGCGGGTCAGTCGGTGTGTAGATAGAGGATAGAGCACTGTTAATTAGGCTGCTCTTATACTCGTTTTGGTAGACAACGTGAGTCTGGTTAAACGATAACGTGGAGGTCAGGGTTTGAATCTCAGCTGGGTGAACTGAAAGTTATTTTTATTTACATAAATGGTTTCGAGCACTCTTTCTAACCCGTTTGGGTGTTCGAATAGTCTAAAGGCGTCACTATCTCGCAATAGACTTGACTTCCGCAGATAAAGACATCGGGGCTCGAATCCCGGCTTACTGAGAGTATTTTTTTACTAAGTAATTTTCCACTATAACTATACTAAAATGCGGGTACACTTAATTTAAATTCAACCTTCCTTACCCCTAATGCCATGTTCACTTTAAAATTAACGTACACTGAACGTAAAGAAATCAGATGTGTGATCAGGATTCACGTAACTTAACGCAACAACTCGAGCCAAACATCTGCATTCTAGATTATGCACCTCTGTATTTTGATCTGTGATTTGTACTATTTGTAAAGTGATGATCTGTGAATGTTTACTGTTTTCGATCGGTATAATAAATATTTATCATTAAACTTTTTTGATAAATTTAGATTCCCTATTTTAGTTTAACTATTTTGTTTCAATGTCCGATCACTAGAACTGAAGCTAAAGAGTAGACCTTGGTCATAAAATCAACAAATGAATTACTATACAGGTCTGTAGACGTCACTCGCATAATGATTGGCTGCCTAGATCACATGATATATACCATTCATGGACGTTCACTTAACGTGAAAGACCTCCCAGGACATCTGTTACGTTAAGTTTTTATCCCTCGCTTGTGGCTTCAGGGGTTAGTGTTGATGTGACGATGACAACGTTGTATTTAGACACGTGTAGGCAGGAGTAGGAGAAATGTCAGCGAGAGTGTCCCGGCAACGTTAGTTGTGGTGGAACAGAAGGATGTCCCGGCAACGTTAGTTGCGGTGGAACAAAAGGATGCCCCAGCAACGTGAGTCGTGGTAGGGTGCTGGTCCCGGCAACGTGTGTTGCGGTGGTGAGGTTAGAGGGATTGTCCCGGCAACGTTAGTCGCGGTGGAACAAAAGGATATCCTAGCAACGTGAGTCGTGGTAGGGTGCTGGTCCCGGCAACGTGTGTTGCGGTGGTGAGGTAGGGGGATTGTCCCGGCAACGTGTGTTGCGGTGGTGAGGTAGGGGGATGGTGGGAAGATGGTGGAACTTGTCGTAACATAAGACAATTTAATAGCTTTTTCAAACAGGTGGTGCACCCGGGTTGGGTAGCCACTCTCCGTCTAATCCGTCCGTGAAATCACAACCTGCTCCTTTATCGCTGCTCCTCTGACGTCACATTCACAACCTGTTCCCGACAGACGAAATGAGCTTTTCCTTTTTGTCTCTGGTCCATGGATCAAATGCGTGCTGTAACAGGTCCGTAGTAAGCTTGTTCCTCATCTTTCTGTCACAGGCAGTGGTGGAACAGGTCCAAAGTAGCCGTGCTCCTCGTCTCTGTCACATACAGTGCTGTAAGAGGTCTGGAGCAACCTTACTTATCTATTATATAGGCCTAGCTTAGAGTTGGTTTGGGCAGTAACAAATGAGTTTTGAAGGGGAAAGCTTTCGTAGTACAAAACATTATTTCCACATTACAAGCACAGTATGTAATATATTCTCACAATAAATTGTTACGTTGATGAGTGACATTGAAGGTACCGTTTGATGATCAAATGATTTAAGGCAAGGGTCAGCAACCTACGTTCCACTGACTAATTTTACCTAATCCACAAAATATTTAGCAAACAAATAATTTATTCAAAAAATAGACTTTTAACTAATAACTACATGGGAAATGAAAAATTGAACTTTTTTTTGCTCTACTTTTTTTCAAATCAGCCAAACTTTTTTAAAAACCCATTTAGCCCGCGAAATCAAAAAGGTTGCAAGCCTCTTGGGTCTGGCTTCACTCTCGCACTAGACTGGACTGCCAATGACAAAGAGATTGAGGTTCGATTCCCGTTGGGTGCACTGAGAGTGATTTTTGCCTAAACGTTTTCAACTCTCAATCCAAACAAATGTGGGTGCACTTACTCTAGAATCAACCATCTTCATCCCTAACACAGTGGTGTAGTTAGCATAAATGCGTATACCCCGAATGAGAAGTAGACGCGGTGCTAAAAAAAAATTAGGTTGGGAGTAGGTACGAATATAGTGACTGTGACAAAAAGGAGCAGGTAAAAGGAACAGGTCCAGTGGTGGAGCAGTATCAGATTGCTCCAGCTCCATTAAAAGAGCAGTTTTTACCATCCTTATCTCCGACTGCCTCTGACCAAGGAATTACTGTGTTAAATACCCTCCGCTGCTGCCTGGTCTTGTCCAATGGAAGAAAGGGGGAGCTTCCCATTGGCGCGGAAAAACGTGAGAGATAGTAGCCGGCGAGCGAGCCAATAGAAAGAGGAGTTCTCACAGTCGCATATTAGCATGCTCTGATGCACCCTGAAGGGGAGCACGAAAATGAACCGTAGAGCGGTCCAGGCAGTAGAGAGGGTAGTTGATGCACCCTGT
>CABFOV010001403.1:0-22814 GCA_902141375.1 Timema poppense
GTCCAAACATACAATTGAGGACATTAATTCTTTAAAAATAAAATTATAAAATTTAAAACCGTGATTTAAAAAATGTTTTACATAAGGATAGTGCCATTTATTGTTGGGTTTGCTAATGTATATTATTTTGGTTCACTTATTTTACGAGTTTTGATTAAATATTTCCATTTTTAAACAATAGAGCGAGAAAGTCCGTGCGGAGCTCCGTATAATTTATTTTACCTTTTAGACCAACCCCTTTGTGGGAACCTTTTGAACGGTCGTGAATCCCAATTCATCCACGTTAAAGATGTTGTTCGGCGTAATATTAAATTCGTCAACAGTTTTCTCTAGAAGGTAAAAAAAAGGGACACATTGTCCCTGCTAAAACCTTGTGCTCTTGCCATTGACGTATTTTCAGGTTTACGGCGAGACAGCTTCTTATTTCGACGCATAAAAGCATAGCACCATTTCTTTCCCGCAATTTTTTTTTTAAATCTTTGGTGAATATGTGTGGTAGTGAATATTTCTCTGCGACATAAAACGTTAATTTACGAATGTATTTTATCGCCAAACAAAAAAAAAATTAAAAAATGTTCTGAGAGTGTTTTTTCCTTGTTTGGCGCAAATGTTGCTTGTCTTCCCAATGTCTTGGCTTCATTTACGAAAGCATTTTTGCTGTCAAAATGTCTCTTAATAGTAGTTTTTGCCACCGTACAAACATAGCTTCATTTGTTTGGACCGTAATCACCATTTTTGTATGCTGCGATAGCCAAAAGGAGGTCAGTTTCAGACTAGTTTTAATATCGTCTTCCAGACTTAACTGAGATATGAAAGGAGAAAAAGTAGTATTTCCATTATTTAGTAGGTTTATTCTATCGATAATTATAATATTTTATATAATTTTGTTTTTATTATACTTTACTCTACAGTTGCCTGCGACGGACCAGTCCAAGCTAGGCAAGCTTACCAAATAACTGAATATGTTTGGCCTAAACTTAATTCTAGATTAGAAATTCAAAACGGTGTTACCATATTGTAGCGAAACAAGACAATGTCATGATTTATTACTTACAACAGAATGTATGTGGGCCCATTGTAGTTTCGCTCAAATGGCTTATCACAAACTAACAAAAACTTTCACTAGCTGTAAAACTGCTACTAAAACTGCTACTAATGGCCTCTGGAATGAATTATGTCATTTCATCATCCTTCCTCCAGTGTAAACAATCACTGTTGCCAACCAAACTCGACACATTGTCCCTACAACTCAAATTACATTGGTGGTCCAATTAAGGCAACTTCCCCTATTAATAATATCATTACATTAATTAAGATCTTTAGTGGAGTGTTTCTGCAACAGTGTGTATTATTTTGTTTCACAAATATTGCAAGTTTTGTAAATATCTCTATTTTAAGATTATAGAAAGAGAAGTCTGTGCGATTCACCGTACCATTTATTATTTACGCAGGTATAATTAAATAATATATATATATTATTTAATTATTTTTATAAATATAATTTACGCAAGGTTACTTTTTTAACACAAGCTATGTTAATGCACGAGGTTCGAATATAAATACTGTCAACAATGAAATACGGCATTTTCCTTGTGGACTCGTGTGTGAGTCACAAGGTGGGTGAAGTTTGCTCACCAGTCCACCGTCATTTGTTGACACTGATACATTGACGAGAATAGCTGGTAACTGTCAAATCAGGGATAGTCGGGAAAACGAATCGGGGAGATCGCAAATTCTCAGTTCAATATTCAGGGAACATTTTTATAAACGGTATCCCATAAAGCTTAGAAATCGAAATTGAAGTGAAATTAACAGTATGTACACAATATTACTGATCTATTCCGTATATACAGGGTGATTCGAAACTTTATGTACTAACTTTAATAGGAATTAGATACCAATAAAACAAAAGTTCACGTTAGTGGTGGCTCATTAAATTCTTTTTTTCTTTTTCTTTTTTGCTGTCGTAATTCGTAACGCGGACTTCGTGCGTGTAACATGGGGTATTTCACGGATTCTGAAATTGCAGTCATTCACCTAGAATATGGCTCTGAGTCGACTTGTCAGGCATAACACTTTCTGCCTTTCATTTATATACCAACAGCGCCCTCTAGTAACTAAGAAGGACGCCTGCGTACATAAATTCATTAAAGAAAAAATGTTTGTTTTTAGTGTTATTCATCTCGCATTAATTTTGTACAGATTTTATATTCACCCTGTATGGATAAAAATGTAACCCGGTTAATATTGTCCTGGGTTAAGAACATTTAGGTGGGGAAAAAGGGGAAGAAGTATTGCTGAAAAGTTTCGAGAAGCCTTGCGATTCTGTCAATGGTTGTAATAAGATAGGATACAATATACGAGTGGTTCGGGGTCAAATATGCTAAGGAGATGTAAGGCAGTAATAAACTCATTGATTTTATATACGATGCATGGCGCCTTTCATTTACCCTGTAAGGTAGCAAGCTTAACTTGCATTATACAGCTGTAATATATCTTATAATATAGGGCTATAGTGCAATTTGTCAAGGTAAGGCTGTGCTACCTTTAAGGGTAAACACCCCGTACAGCGCTCATATTTTCTATTATAAAATTAGGATTTTTACTATTCGCGAATGTTTAAATGTGTTAAAATAAAAATAAAGTTATCTCATTCTTATAAATTAATACAACTTTAATTATTATAGATATTATAGATATAGGTGGAGTTGAGATACCTAAGGGCCATTTATAAGTCGATATTCAGACGTCAGTCAATCCCTCATATAATCTGAAAATAAAAATGTTAAGCTATAGCTAAACAATATAGGGAATAACGTTTGAAATGAGGGCGGCCTAAAAAAATAATGCAGAAATATCTATTAAGCATTTTATTTGTGTGTGTTTTCCAGGGAACATCTGAGATGGATAAATTAATATTTAATTGCATCGATAGTTACGCGTCTAGTCTTGTCTGGTTTGGTGGTGATAAGAAAGGCGTGGCTAGAATCTGGGTTTTGGTGTATTGGGGGTGTAATTTCCTAAAAAAAAATTCACTCCCTCCTCATCCCTATTCTTCCGCTAAATTTTATCTAACTTACCCATTAACGTAATTAAAATGTGTAAAACTTGAGCTTATAGCAAGACGCGATGGTTTTTTTTTTATAATCTATTAGAATCCAGGCATACGGACTGACACCTTAGCTCAGTTGGTAGCGAGTCTGTCTACTGAGAAAAGAGTCCCTGGTTTGATTCCCGGCATTGCCGAAAATTTATCATGGGTGAAAATATGGGTTTACCCTTTCACATTGATAAATTAACGGCCGGGGACTGGAGGGTGTGCCTGTCCTAGTCTTAAGTTGTATTATAAGGCATATGAAGCTACGACAGGTCTAGCAAACCGGTAGGGAAAAAATAATGACTTGAATAAAAAATTGATCCAGGCCACAGGCTAGAAACAGTAATGAGTGTAAAAAGAATCCAGGTATACAGCTCAATTTCATTGGAAGATTCTTATTTGATTGCTCGATATATTTCTAGATATACTTCAACGTATTAATACGTTGTCATGTTATCGTCAGCTGTATCTATGATATACATCATCATTACCTATAAAACAACACTAAATAATATAGTGAAATGTAATCAATACTAGCAGCAAAAATAAATAGCCTATTTTGTATTGTCTAAGAGGTTTTCCTACTAAAATTCTACTGTACTAGAAGATATCTAGTGTGATGGGAAAAACTGTTATTCTTGCCTCGTTTTAATCTTTTAATGATTCATAATTAATATAACATTAGTGCGACTTGTTTTAGCTAACAAATTGTACTCGAAAGATAGGCAGAGTGAGATATGCAAGTGTCAGGTTTACCGTGTCAAACTAGCTTTGATTGAAACTAATATAATCCACAATTGCGTATGCATACGAGTGGTCCGTACATAATATGGGCAGTATGTCACAGGGTAAACAAATCAGGCGTAAATTTAAACAAATTCTGGGACTAATCAGAACGTATTATGTGCGGTGTGGAAGCCAGTAATATTTTTCTTTTCGTGCTAGTGAAAGGGCTAAATTTACGAGAATGAAAAAGAATGGCGTGGCGTTTCGAAACTAGTAATGTGCGGTTGTATACTCTCAGGCGAAATAAACTAGAATATTACTACCAGATAAATATGAGCAAGACCCGCTCCGGGGGTAGAATTGTTTAAGGCATCACTCTCGTAATAGAATGGACTTACAATGACGGGGCAATCGGGGTTTGAATCTCGGTCGGGTGTAGCGAGGTGGTTTTTCCTAAATGAGAGTATACTTCCTCTAAATTAAGCCTTCCTCATTCCTAACTAACTAGCGTAATTAGTGCATATGGGTATAGCCTGAACGGCTCGTAAGACGTGGTGCTAAAACATAGAAAATAAAAATAAGTATTCACATGTGTTGAGAGCAGAGAGGGAGGACTGCTGAGAAATCTTAAAAAGGCTCGTGCACGTATCCATTTTATTAGCTGCAATAAAATAAAATACATTTGTATCGGGACTCATTATAATAAGGAGATTCAAGTCAGTATTAAACTAGTGGATCTCAAATACCTAAAATATAAAAATGAAAGGTTTTAGTATAAAAAAGTTGTCTAACAAATTAAATGAAAGTGACTTTAAAATATAAACAAATAAATGGGAGAATATTTCTTAAGTGTTATATTTTGACTAGGGGCTAGGCCTATCTACGACAAGCGCTATTTTGGATTTTGTGCGAGATCTGTTCCATGTTGTTTTTATCTAAATAGGTTTTTCAAAACAGTTGGTGGCTTGATTTGTGTCCATGGCTCTGCCAGGCTATCGGGATTTATTTTTTGCGAATTTTTTATTTTTCTATTTTGCTCTATAGGCCAAAACTATATAGTTAATAACTCTTTCCGCGTGATCGTGGTGTCCTGAATCCCCCCCCCGCCCCGCTCCTGAGGCCACCCCCCCTAAAACAAATTTCAGTTTTAAGAATTTTGGGGGTGACTACAGCACTTAAGGTGGGAGTGAAGGGGATACGAGAAAAGTTAGGTGTTTTTGCAGTTTACATATCAAATAATTTTCAAGGAGAAACATAAAGTTAAATTTTCTACACCACAACAGCTCTTAAATATCGGTCAATTTCGGTGGCCGCGTGATATAACGCGCTACTCTCGTGTTAGACTAGACTGCTAAAGACTGGGAGCTCGGGGCTCAATCCCAGTTGAGTGTATTTTTCTTAAATGGTTTTCCACTCTCCTTCAATGCAAATATGGGTGCACTTCTCCTAAATTAAACCTTTTGAATCCCTAATACATCAGTGTAATCAGTAGGCCTACTACATAGGCGTATAGCCCGAATGGATAGTTAGCGTGGTGCTAAAAAAAATAGGTCAAGGATGTCTCAGAATAATTTAATGACAACGTTCTATCTTCATTCAAAAAGTTCGTCATCTGATGCCGCTATGGTCATGACAGATATTAGACACCTGATTGTATTACCATGTGAAGGAAATTAAACTCTTTGTTTCTACCGGGGCAATATTTTATTGATTTTGGCCAAAACATATTTTTATACAAATACTGCAAAAACACTGGCCTCTTCTCACGTCCCTACTCACCTCACTATAAGTAATCAGTGTGCGAAGTTTGTCTTTCGATTTATCCGGAAATTTTATAAAAACTCTGAACTGTCAGTCACAACATTGCTTTTATTATATAAATATTTTGCTGAAGGAAATTAAAAATATAGTTAGCAGGCTAGCCCGGGAAATTAATATATAATTAACACATTGGTGAGCACGCGTCCCATCTTGTCTGGTTTGCCAGTGGCGTGTAGGTCCAGGTGCAAACCCCGGCTGTAAATGCTGGTGATTTTGACCCACCCTATTCATCCTTATGCTTCTTTAATTCAGGTTGTTAAATGCCTTTATTTTAAACATATCATTAAAATAATGAAATTCTGTATTGAATAATACTGCACCATCCTGGATATTCTATCCTTTTCGCAAGGCCGTGGTCACTCATATAAATAACACACTAAGTGATCGAGTGTGTTTCAAATGCAGTTGCTTGGCACTTTACAAACTGCTTCAATTAATAATACTCCCTCTCTTCGTCCCTTTCCCCGATAACATGGCGTCTTTTTTTATAGAGTCGTAAAGTGCATAGTGCCGATCTAATTCAAGAAAGACTAACGTCAACTTTTAAATATAGGCCTACATCTCATTACCTCATCTACATGGTGATGATACTGGAAGATATTTCCCTAGAAAATGGCGTAGCATTTAATCCAATAGCATTGGGGGTTGAGCGGTATGAGTGGTCTAAGTCGCTTCGTTTGCTCACCATTTACATGTTATGGGGTTCAAATACCAGCCAGATTAACTGGGAGTGGGTATTTTTTTAATGTGTTTTTTGTCCTCTGCAGGTAGAAACTGTTGCAATCTATAATAAACTTACTTTTATCGTCCTGACTCTTTAGATTAAGTGAGATGAGGATATTTCAAATTTATAGTAAGATAACGTATTACGCACACAAAAACACGAATAAATGGTAAGTGAAGAATATACTTAGAACCTCCCACTTTTGATTTAAATTTTAGCATAAAATATATATTATTTATATTTGTGAAAAAATGGCCAGGATACCTGAAACTTACAGTTCGTAGTTCTAGAACAAATATTGATGGAAACACTCCACATTGTTTTCATAGTTATATCAATCCCTATAGCGTTTATATTTAATTTTCGTTCGGTCAAAGCTTCAAAACTTCATATATAGGTATATACAACGGTGTTAATTTCAGAAAGCACATAATATTTTCCTCAAAAATTAAATTGTTAAAAATAGTTCACGAAATGGGCAAATTTATGTCAAATTTCGTGAACTGGTATCTTTTATAGACTATTTAACAAACTGGGCAAGAATTGCATTATTTATTGCTCATTTCATGAATTAGAACCTATTGTTCTAGCTATTACAAGCTTGACTGAAATCGTTTTAAGATATTATACTAAATTTACCCAACCTAAATTAACCTAGCCTTCCATTCTAAAAGATTAAAAGTTAAATTAGCTTAAATTAAAAACTGTTCTTCGCGTGTCCATTTCACAGATCCATTTCACATGAATTGGATAAAGATTGGAGCTGCCTGTTTTATTAAATTAATGAATTGGGTTTAATATATAAAATTGAATTATAGGAAGTGTGTCCACATCTTCGTGGTGGGTGAGTGGAAAACCATTTAGGAAAAACACCCTCAATGCACCCAACTGGGATCGAGCCTTGATCTCCCAGTCTTTAGCAGTCCCGTCTAACACAAGAGTGACGCCTTAGATCATGCGGCCACCGAAGCAGGTATTATTAATGTTGACAGCAACAACAAAAAAATATGTTATTTTCTAAAAGGCCCTTCCTATGAAATTTAGACTATTATAACTCTCTCACGTTGAAGCGGAGCTTTTTTTTTTTTAACACCGCTTCTCCTAAAATAATGTTCCTAAGCCCATGTACCGGAATAATTTTGCCTCATCATTTACAGGTATTTAGTGCGATAATGGGCTAACGTGTTCGATCACGGATTGAAATGTTCGATATGTTCTGGGCAAATCGACAGTTGTGTGCACGCCTGGTTCCCAGTAATATGTAAATATTAATAGTAACAGCGCCTGAGGATGAAACACATGGTCAATAAAACATTATTGGGGAAGGGGTAAGGTAGGGGGAAAGGGAGTTATTGAGAGGTCCGGTGTAGGATGGGTCCACGAGGCGGGGTGGAATCAAAAAATGTACGAGGTAGGGGGGGCGGGAGGAGGAGTGTAAGGGGGTAGACACATAGCAGAGCAACAGAACACCGTGTAATGTCATTGCGTCGGCGCAAATAGGTCCATCAAGAGTAACAGAGAGAGAGAGATATGTAACATTGAAATCTGAAAGGAAGAGAGGGGTTGGGTGTTTTTCATGGGTATTTCTCCAAGGTAGCTTCTCAGTAGATCTCCAGCACAGCATCCGATCGCCTGTAGCGGATAACAAGACTCACACACACCCGCGCGCGAACAGACGTGTATATATATTTATATCTCTCTCTAACGCCCTCTTCTCGCTCTCCTCGTCTCAATGAAAGTGCACAGATAACCCGGCAGTGTTCCTCCAGTCGTCTTGCGATCCTGAAGCCGGCCACACCGGAGTGTCAGCCCCAAGAAACGGATTCACTCATTTAAGCGACTCGGTTCACACCACATTCTCAGGAGAGAGGGGAGAAAAAGTATCACTAAAAAATAATAACTACACATTCATTTATTCGTCACAGGAAATGTATTATTCTTGAACAGTTGTCTTACTCATTTGTTTATATACGTCATCAAAAGTTTACTTTTTATTCCTCTTTTTTTATACGCCCCTCGGTTGCGAAATCTTGTGGGTGACGAATCTCAAAGAATGCGTAAACATTTTTTTTAATCACATACTTAAAATATATCGCTCATTCATAATGTTTAGTTAAAAAAAATCTCGTTATTTTCAATATAGGCCTTAGACAAGAGAGTGAGGGGAGAGGGCCTATAAAGTCATCTTTGCGTGCGCGCATGCGCTTTTCAAGGAGGGGGGGAAAAACCCTCAAAAGGATAGACATTACCAACTTTAATGACCTGACCATTTTCAACATAAAAAAACCTGTTAATTGTTTAAAATAACTTCTTTTCGTTCTATCGATGAGTGCGGGTGGGTGATACAGCGCCAGTGGTCGTGATAAAATACACATTGAGAAGGAAGTTTTGGCGGTAGAAGGGGTGCATCCAGAGGTGTTATAATCGAGAGAAGGGTCAGAGGACTATCATCAGCCACCAGTTTCTGGTCGGCTCTCTTGATACCCGGGGTGCGGGTTAGTGCGTCTGACTCCCTGAAGAATAACCATGGAGTTCTCCACTTGTGTGCTAGTGACTCTCTTCTTTGCCCTGGTGAGTTACTCTTGTATTTATTAGAGAATATATTTTGAATTATTATTTGGGATTGAAATATATACTAGTTGTATTTTAAGTTTATTTAGTTCACCTTAACACCCTTAGCTGAAAATAAGTATTTTTTAGTTAGTTTTTTAACCGCGTATTAACTACTCCGTCGGGTTATACGCATATAATTATATTAATTAAACTAATAAAATAGGAATGAGGATGATTTAATTTAGATTCCATATAGGCCTACTTGCATTTTTGTGAAGAAAGCGGGGAAATAATTGAATAAAAAGCACCCTCATTGCACCTGACCGGGATTGTAACCCTGTTCTTCCCATCAACGGCAGTCACGTCTAATTTTCTACCTTTGCTCTTACCACTAACTAAGGTTCCAGCAATACGAACTATCTTTGAGGATGGGACTAAAATTATTTAGTTGTAGTTTTTGAATCAATTACTTTTGACGCTTTGGTTTTCAATTATCTTAGTCAGCCTCGCTTGGGGTCGAAAACTTTGAAAGCTTAACTTTATAAACGCTGACCGACACAATCTTAAATACTGGTTTGACTCTTGGTTGGGATGGTTTTCAGTTTTCATGTAATTTGAGTTCGCTGTAATCTTGGTCCTAAGCGCTCATAACACCAATTGCATCTGAAAAAACAATATTATTCTTAATGGTTAACTTGTTAGGGAAGCCACTACAGGTAAGCGGTACATTAGTTCGATCCCAAGGCTGACCAAGAATTATATATATACAAATATGAATTTTATATATATATACAAATATGAATTTGATATATATATATAATTCATATTTGTAGGTCTCCAGTTATTGAAATTCTTGCTGCAAAGTTTGTTGTTCGGTAGTAAAAATAATACCATGATTTATTTTAAATGGCCTATAAGTTTTTTCAGATAAAACCTTGTGTTAATAACTAAAGCTTTATAATTTAAAATAAACCAAAGCTTTATAATTTAAAACAAACCTTTAATTCCATATTAGAAAAACACTAACATTTCACGAAGCTTTCAAGATTAATTTTTTTCACTCAAATACTTATTTTTTATTCGCCATTTTAATCCTGGTTCCATTGCCTTGAACCAAATAGTTTTGCCTATATATGCACACTTCGTACGGCTCTTGCCACAAAAAATGGCCGACCTCCTTTAGGACTTTGACTGAATAGCCGATCCTTTTTTTTTCTTTTTGTGAGCGTGACTGTAATTATTTATTGTGGAGGTGTGTTTTATGTAGTGTAATTAAATATACTCTATTAATACTTCACTAATAGTGACTTATTAATTAATATATGTAGGTCTGACATCTGAGGCTGCCTGCCCTCTAGCCAAAACTAGAACTCACTATTGCAAGATTCATAGAAGGAAAGGTAAATTATTATGGATTGCAAGCTATTATTTCAGGCAAATTAATTAAGAGTTACAGTATTATTTATGTATATACTTCTTAAGTCAACAACTCGAAGGTTGATTTGATGTGATTCTATTCATCCGGCGCTGGGCATGTAATAAAACCTTCGGCTGGTTAATGTTGCCTACATCATGTGTTAGAAATTGCACATGTTAGTGCTACTTGCTCCATCTGATAGAAATACCATGTACGAGTGTAATTCAGAAAGTGCGGTAGCTACGCGCTGCCTTCCACGTTGAATGTGTATGAGCGAGCGTGAAAGGTCCTACAAATTCTGCCGGGAAAGGTATTTCACATACATTCCAGGCTTCTTTTACATACCACAATCGACATAGAACCAACGGCTGTACTTACCCGTCGAAGGAAGTTGTGCTACGGATTTTTATTTTTCAAGATAAATCTGTCGACCTCGGCTGAGCTTGAACCCACAAACATTGGATCCTTAGACGAGCACTTTACCTCAATATAGCCAATATCGAGATTGTGAGATGAAATGAAGGACCTACAGTTTAACGTGGAATCCGAACCACGGTGAAGGCCTGGCATTCCCCACATTCACAAGATGTCTTGTCAGAGGTGAAGGAAGGGTTTGGTAATCAGATAAATCTTTGCCGGGACCGAGGATTGAACCCCGACCGCCAGCATAGAAGTCTGAAACCTTACCCCTAGACCGCCAGGTCACCTAAAATATAACAAAATTTAAAAACATTTATTTTAAAATTTAAAAAAAAAACTTCTCAACTGATTCCAATTTCATTTTTGTGAAGTAAAGAATAAATAAAAACACACCTCGATTTGATTTATGGTTAAAAGGTACTTTTGTATCTAATTTACTGGTTGATTGACCGTAATACGGGCTCTTATGGGAATGGCATGAGTGGATTAAGGCTAATTACTAAGGCACTGCACCAGAACTAGATTAAAAGAGATACACGGAAACGTTTAAAAACTCTCCCATGTTCAGTTGGTCAGTATCGAACTGCGGTCGTCTTGGTTTAGAGTCAGAGGTGCTAACCACTCTTATAAGCTATACTTAGGGCTCGAACTTTAATAACCTAAAAATAATCAAAAACTGACCTATAAAATCACCTAAGAATATGAACAAAAACTCGTAATCAAAGCACGTGAATAAATCGAACACACACTATCGAAACCAATTATTTACATGTGTAAATGCAATGAAAAGTCTTTAACAACTAAGTACTTACTTACTCTATGGCGCTAGAAACTCGAAAGTTCATTGCCGCTCTTACAAAAGTACGCCACCTATCCCTATCTTGAGCTATTTCTATCCAGTCCACCTCATTACACCCTATCCCTATCTTGAGATATTTCTATCCAGTCCACCTCATTACACCCTATCCCTAACTTGAGCTAATTCTACCTAGTCCACCTCATTACACCCTATCCCTAACTTGATCTAGTTCTACCCAGTCCACCTCATTACACCCTATCTCTATCTTGAGCTATTTATATCCAGCCCACGTCATTACACCTTATCCCTAACTTGAGCTACTTCTACCCAGTCCACCTCGTTACACCCTATTCCTATATTGAGCTACGTCTATCCAGTACCGCTCATTACACCCTATCCCTATCTTGAGCTACGTCTATACAGTCCACCACATTACACTCTATATCTTTCAGATGTATTCTACTGCTATCCTCCCAGCTGCGTCTATGTCTTCCTTATGGTCTCAACACAAATGTTATCTAAAGGATTAATTTATGAGATGAGTAGATTAATTTTTGGAAATGCACCCGCATCAATGAAAACATAATGTGGGAAACTACCTCCAGATTTGAATCTAAACCTCTCCATCACAGGTGATCCAATATTTTGAAAGCCTGACGCCTTATACGGTATGACCACTTGGGCGGGATGAACGAACTAATAAAAAAATCTCCTATAAGTTTATTCCTACGTCTTTCCCACTAAACACGTTCATCGAGACGTTCCCGTGAAGACCTGGTTCACAAGATGCAATGAGATGTAGTCTGATTTTCATAGGATGGACCTTGTCTGATAGTTATAAAAGCTACTAGCTCTACTTTCACGTATTCATACTTCAGGCCATGTGATCTGCGGCTGTCGATTTTGCTGAATATTATCAATGCCTATAAAATTAGACTAATAATAAAGTAATATATTATCAATATTGGTTGCAAAAAAACATAAGTTTGTATTTTATAAAAGTCCCCGTCCATGAACATTGGATTGTAGAGCCACTCGTGTAACCTGTTTATTAGACCAACCTTGATCGTCCTAATAAACCTCCCGTGCCCTCCACCGTCTCCTGATTATAACTCTTCATTCATAACCTCCATTACAACCAAACGACGAGACGAACGAACACACCTTTTGTTCTCGACAAGTCACGCTGTTGTCGCCTCGGCCATGTAATCGACGGGAAGACTAGCGCTTTTTAAAAATAATTCGTAAATAATTCATTCAAACGGTGATTTTATTACGTTCGTGTGCCGAGCTGTTGTTTGGTTTAATGTTAAGCACGTTTACACCTTTAGAGCACATACCAACCTACCTTTTCCTATTAAAAATTAATGCGCCTCTCCTTGATTCCGATGTGTAACATACTCGCTTGACGCTTCAGACATTACCGGTTTGATACTTGTTTGGGTTGAGTCGCATAATCATATCTACTGGGCACATTCAGGTTAAACGCTTTTTAAATAACGCATATAATTATTGTTATTTTACGACTCGTTCAGGCTGTATATATTTAATTACCTTAGGGAGTAGAGGTGAAGAAGATAGAGCTTAGAGGAAATGTACTCGTATTTGCGTGGAGGAGTCTTGAAAATCATAAACCCACAGTACACCCAACCAATATTCAAACTCCGTTATCTCCATTATTGTAAAACCAGTCTATCAATAGACTGTCATCTTAGACCCTTCGCGGGTGACCTGGCGGTCCAAGGGTAAGGTGTCAGACTTCTATGCTGGCGGCTGGGGTTCAATCCTCGGTCCCGGCAAAGATTTATCTGATTATCAAACCCTTCCTTCACCTCTGACAAGACATCTTGTGAATGTGAGGAATGCCAGGCCTCCACCGTGGTTCGGATTCCACGTTAAACTGTAGGTCCTTCATTTCATCTCACAATCACCCTACCATTACACATTAGCGTAAGTGCGTATAACCCGAACGGGTAGTAATACGCGGTGCTAATAATAATAATAATAGACCCTTCGATCATCAAAGATGGTGTCATATCTAATTTTAATTTTCTTAGCACCATGTCTTACTGCCTGTTAGTGTTGTACGCATATCTATTAACTACGCTGATGAGTTATGGATGAGAAAGATTTAATTTGGAGAAAGTGTATCCGCATTTACGTGGAAAGACAGAGTGAAAAACCATTTAGGAAAAACCACCCTCAGTACATAAAACTGGGATTTGAACCCACATCTTCCTGTCATCTGCAGTCTAGTCTATTGCAAGAGAAATGCTTTAGTTTAGACAAAGCTGCCACTGAAGGAGTTTTCAAATTGCACTCCTTACTAAATAAAATAATACCTCATTCTTTATGGTTTTCCGTTTGTATAACCATTTATTAAAGTAAACCTATTATCATTATTGTTTCTTAAAAGTTCCTCATGCATGTAGTTATCTGGAAGCTCACGTTTGGTGAACTCCGAATTCATTCGTCGGTATTATAATATAGGCTTGTCTAATAGCTGAAAACACATTAGTATTTGAAACTCTTCGCAAATTAGAAAAAGAGACACACTGAAACGTTAAAACTAGAAATAATTTGAGACTTTTTTTTTTACCAGATTCAATTTACTTATGAATCCCAAAACTTAGATAACACAATATGATCCCAATATTCACAATGTTGTTCACTTTATTTCTTAATTTATCTTAGGAAATAAAAATACTAGTTGAGTGCTAATAATGGTTGTTATAATATTAACTCACATTTAGTTATGAGATATAGTTATATTTGTTACATAATTATTTTGGGTTAAACCACTAAAAATTAGAATAATAACTCTAGATAAAGTTGGCTTAAAATTTTAGGAAAACCTGTTTTTTTTTGTTTTAATCTGAAATGTTTTCTAATACTCAAATATCAATTCAAGGCTTGAAAAATTCTAAGATTCAAAAGGTTGATCTCTAACTATATAACCATGCCAAAAATTACACACAAAAATTTTATTCACAAGTTTAGTAACGTTAATAAATCCCGTCCCCTCTTATAAAATGTTTGACGTGTTATTCGAACCAAAGGAGAAGTCTAGAACAACAGGTAACTGTTTGGTTTGTTTACTGAAATAAGCTACCCCAAGGCTTGGTTGGTTCTTGTGTTATCACAAAACAGTAACACATCCTATATCCTATATTACATATTGACATGATTGTGTCTCCACTACAACGTCCATCACAAACACGTATTTTTATTTATACTTTTGTTTCGTCACCATATCTCGCTATAATCAAATGTACTAATTACGCAAATGTGCTAGTCATGTGTAAGATTAAATTTAAAGAAAGGTTACCCGCATTTACATGCAGAGAGAGCTGAAACCCATTTAACTAAAACAACCCTCAATACACAAGATCGGTATTCGAACCCCAATCGCCCTGGAATCGTAATTCCGAGCTATTACAAGAGTGACGCCTTAGACCATGCGGTCACCGAAATGGATAATAAAATGTTAATAGCCACTTCAAACAAGGCATCTGAACACTTGATAATATAACTAAGTCAAAAAAAATAGCTTTTTGTTTTTTACGCTGTATCACTAACTTGTCATCAAACTATTCAAATTTTTCATTCGCTCATTCCCATGATACTTAGACTGAGGTACGCGTACCCTTAGGGGTACATGAATACGTCTTAGAGGGTACTTAACACTTAACTTAATATAGTTCTAATTTTTAATATATTATAAATACATTATTTTGATTGTAATTTATTTTATTTATTTTAGATGTAGATTATAGAATATGTATGACCTGCATTATGCACCAACAACTTGGGAGTACGGAGTTGAAGAAAAACTATATCTGTGGTTACGTGAACAAAAAGGTTGAATACTATTGGTCTAAGGCATCACTCTCGCAGTATCCTAGATTACCGATGATGGGGAGGTACAAGTTTGATCCTGAAGGGTATACTGAGGGGTTTTTTTCTATCCTAAACAGTTTTCCGTTCGTTTTCCACGCAAATGTGAACATATTTCCTCTAAATTCTAAATTCCTCACTCCTATCCCAATAGTGTGAATATACGAATAACCCGAATGGTCAGTTTTAAGATGTGTTCCTTTCCCAGGAGTATATGCTACTAGTGAAGCCTCCTCAAAATTAGTTTTTCTCTTTATGTTCCCACAGTTTTGATTGTTGCCTAAACTAGCGCTAGAGCAGACTGGCTCGAACAAATGAGGCGCGAAGACAAGGGCTTAAGGATCGTCTTAACTAGCTTGCGGCTGAGTGGGAGTCCAGCGTTCTAATCCGGGGGTTTAGTTTTCTTAAAGTGTAAGTGTAGTGAATGTGAGTTAAGGGAAGTATTTTTTCAGTTTTTATAGCAAAACTTTTTTTCGCCAAAATAAATAAAATAATGCTCCAGTAGAAATATGAGCTAGTGCTATTAAACACAATACTTTTTAAATGAAGGGAAAAATTTGTTATTACATTCCATGACACCCTTTAAAGATATTCAAGAACTGTTGAAGTCACCATGTAAATAAGGTTAAACTCTTTATGTTCCTATTATTTGATTTCTTTTGACCAAAAAAAAAGGTTCGATATAAAAACCTCAAAAATACTGCCCCAAGCTCGTGTTCCCAACACGCCCACCTTAAATGTTTCTTAAGAGGAATCAAATTATTTTAACTATTTAGTCTATAAGAAATAAATACTTATATTAATAATCCTGAAGATCTTTTAGTATTTTAAGTTCACCTGTTTTGATTAACCAATGTAAAAAAAAGTGTATTTGGTAAAATCCACTCACATGTATAGTCTGTTCACGGTATTTTTCCAATTTTCTAACACTCAAATTACCAAAAATAATTTATTGCATGCCACTTTGACAAGTGATTTAAAGCGATCTAACTTGTCAGAGTGTTAGAGCACATACTATTTTTAAAGTTGATTAATACTAAGTTGTTGCTTTAAATAAACTTTTAATCGGTCATTAAATACCAAAATTACAATGGACGGATTATACATACATTCAATGATATCATCTTTGACATAATTCGAGAAGAACATCGCATTTGTATGCTCATGGATAGAGAAAGAATGGAAGGATAGCTTTTTGTTTTTGTTTTTAAGTAAATAGCATCTGAAATGATTTGTGAAGACAAAAAAACTGTCCAGCAAATTCTCTACAAATACAACAAAATGCTGTCAGCAATGATAAAATTTTACTATTTTTTAGTGTTATTTTATAGGTATTGATAAAATAATAACAAAGTGACAGCTGAAGATTATATGGCTTGAGGTATGAATACATGAAAGTAGATTTAGTCGCCTTCTAGCTGCCATTTAAGGTTATTCCTATGAAAATTAGACTGTATCCCTGCTAATAATATACGGTGACACTGATATATGAAATGGTGACGTATTGGACAGGTCAGCCCTCATAGAATGCGACCTTTTTTTTACAAGTTTGCTGAGATGACAATGGCATCACTCATGGTGTCTGTCAATCATTTTATGGGCGTTTCCTATTCTCGTTCTCAGATATACTAAGAGCAACTTGAATCATGTTATTGTTTTGGATTGAAACCTCGTAATCTGTCCTGCCATATTACCACGAGGGAAATTTGAGAACTTAAGGGAAAAGGGTTGAAGAAGGGGGAGGGGACTATTACGGCCATATTGAAACATTAAAAACAACTTGTATTTTTATTTGCACCAAACAATAAATTATAGAAGCTCATCTTAAAAGTTGGGAAAGCTTGGAAATGAATAGTAGAGTAAATAATTTTACTTTTTAATTGGAGATATACACAATTTAAAACCACGACTCTCATTGCAATCATAGGTGAGATTAAATATTATTCAACTAACACTAATGTAAAATAAATGCTGACACAACAATAAAAGTTATATCATTCTTATTATTAGCACCGCGTCTTACTACCCGTTCGTGTTATACGCACTTACGCTAATGTGTAATGGTAAGGTGCTTGTGAGATGAAATGGAGGACCTACAGTTTAACGTGGAATCCGAACCACGGTGGAGGCCTGGCATTCCCCACATTCACAAGTTGTGATTAATACACGTCTTGTCAGAGGTGAAGGAAGGGTTTGGTAATCATATACATCTGTGCCGTGACCGAGGATTGAACCCCGGACCCCAGCACAGAAGTTCGACACCTTACTCCTAGACCACCAGGTTACCCATTACCCATTATATAATTCCTATAATGCTTCAACTTCTAATTTTTATTATATATTTTTAAATGTAACCCTATTGTAAAGTGATATTAGAAATAACAAAAATACTAACTCCTAATTACAAAAAAAATATTAAAACACTTTTAATATACAAAATACTAGGCTACCGATTACAAGGAGATATGAGGCTCAAATTCTAGCCGGTTGTACTGAGGGTGTTTTTCTTAAAATGGTTTTCCACTATGCATCAACGCAAATGTGGGTACACTTATTCTAAATTTAACCTCCCCAAGCCTAACTCCTTAACGTAATTGGTACATATGCGTATAAATTAGTAAGAAGCGGTGCTAAAAAATACATATATAGTATTTTTGAAAAATCGAATTCATTTGTTGATAAAACAATGAAAAATAAATAATTACAATAATTTTTTTAAATGTGTTTATACCTTTTAAAATGTAAACCAATTGTAGTGTTACACCCTCTCTACGACTCAATACTACCCCGACCATTATAAGGTAATAAAGGGAGAGGATATAAACTAACCTACAAAAAAATGGAAATTGTAAAAATATGTAAATTCAACAAAGAGTAGTTTATTCAATTAATGACAATAGCGCAGATGACAATAAATGGTCTCATTATATCATAATGAGTTATGTTGGAAATCATACTCGAAGTAAACAAATTTACAAAATTCAAGTTGTGCAAGTATTTTAACAAATGGAAACATGATATCCATCACAAAATTGATGGACCAGTCTATATGAGACAATACTACAGGGTTTTTATTTATATGTGATACAAAAATTATAAGGGCCTAATGGGCACCTTGATATGGTTCCAAAGGTTTCGTAATGCACAGAAAACGATATTTAATATATAAAGAAATTTAAATGTTGACGACTACATTACAGAGTTTACATAAACGTGAGAGTTTGACTACCAGACATAAGCCAAACACCCACGGGACTACTCGATCTGACAGAGAATATGGGACACACAGTTCCCAAAATAAATAAACAAAACTGAGCTGTTCAAAAGGAACTTACGTTACAAAGTTATCCTAATTCAAGTTTCAAAAAGGTTACATCACGTTACGTTAATTCTAACCATATATTCAAATACGAAAAGTTACTTTAAAAAAAACGGGAATACTCTACAATTCCAAACAAATAAATATAAACCTGTCAACTTCTAATTATTACGTAACTGAAAATATTTACGAGAATAAGTACAATAGTAAACGACTAGCGCCCGAGCGGCGACATTTATAAGATATAGTATTTTAAATTTAAATAGACGATCAAATAATAAATATAATAAATTTTGAAACAGAAAATTTTTATGTTAGAAGATTATAGATAAAAAGTTAGAGTCCATAACTCCACTCGTCTAAGCGACGAATTTGATACATTTACAAGTCCTTCTCCTAGCCATTGCCCAGCTCCATGACAATGATCTGTCGTTGATCGTCGATCGTAGAATAGTCAGTCTTTACACACTAGCATAGCCATTATATAGGGATTTCATTGTTGTTATCGGGATACACAAACACACGCGGTGACGTCACGATGCCTGCAAAACGTCATGTCGATGTCGATGAAAGTTGTTCTTGCTCCATTGGAATATAGTGAATATCTCCAATCATACGATGTTTCAAAGGAAGTTCCTCTAGTATCCGCCAGAGGTCAGAAACATAGTTGTCTTCTAGTCGAAGTAGATAGTCCTTGGTTCATTTCACGCTCGTACAGTTGAAGTGCCGGGACGCGTTTGTAGATACACCGGCTTTTCCTGCTCCATTCGCCGGTCTTGGTTTACCGTGAGTCGTCCAGCCTAGCAGCTTTCTATAGACAGCATATTCAAATGGTAAGTACGTGGATATAATATATTTTACATTGGTTTGGATCGAGTAGTGAAACATATTGTCCAGCATGGTTATATTATGTCTTCTTAGCCTACAAGAACTACAACAGCGAACAATACTATTGTAGGGATCCTAAGATTAATTGATTTTATTGGGGCGGGTAGTATGAATTGAAGCGATACATCCATTAACGTTCGTAGAGGGCGTGGTCCCTTTGTAACATTATACATCGTAATGTTACAGTAGGATGATGTAATAATTAACAAAAGTCCCATCTCACAATTACAAAAATCTACTCAAACAGTGTTAATATATTCATACGTCAATTCATTTGATTTTCAGCTATCACGTTTGAAAGATACTTTAATAATGTAAAATGTTATCAATGTTGATCGCAAAAAAAGTTTGTATTTCATAAAAATTCCCTACAACCGGAATCCTACAGGACATACGTTTATTGGCTGCATAAATTGTGGTTCATTATAAGCAAAACATTTTATTGTAAATCTAATTAATACCCTAAAATTAGGGGCAATTTGTACTAATGATGCTCAAACTGTGACTGCAAGAAAATAAAGGAGTGACCCGTGGAGGACACACGCTCTAAATGTCAAGTTCTTTTAGTCCGGTTTGCCAGTATTGAAAGGTACCAGTTAAAAATATGTTCGGATGTACTGACCGTGTTTTTTTATGCATTTTCATCCACTCATATAGGTGACCTGGCGGTCTAGGGGTAAGGTGTCAGACTTCTGTACTGTAGGTCCGGGGTTCAATCCTCGGTCCCGGCACAGACTTATCTGATTGTCAAAACATTCCTTCACCTCTGACAAGACGTGTATTAATCACAACTGGTGAATGTGTGGAATGTCAGGTCTACCACCGTGGTTCGGATCCCACGTTAAACTGTAGATCCTCCATTTCATCTCACAATCACCCTATCATTACACATTAGCGTAAGTGTGTATAACCCGAACGGGTGGTAATACGTGGTGGTAGTAGTAATAATAATAATAATAATAATAATAATAATAATAATAATTTATCCACTCTGTCGCTATGAAGATGGGAGCACATTTTCTATAAGTTATACTTTTTTCATTGCTACGACATTAGCGTAGTTAATATAATGAATATAAAATATGTTGCAAATTATTGTAATTACAATACTGTCCATATTGAGGAGACCATATTTAAATTAATTAAAATTAGTTGAAAAATTACATCTAGATATGGAAATCTAACCCGGCATCTTTGACTTAGTGAGCCAGTTCTCTACTACTGAACTATCCAGAGCTCATCTCGTAATTTAAATGTAAATTAAGTGATTTATAATAGATGCATATAACCCGGATGCTTAGTGAGACGTGGTGATGAAAATAAAACTGAATTGTGACACTCCTTGGAGAGGTTTGAAGTAAACAAATTAGCTAAAATGAAAGTATCCTTGGAATATCGATAGTTGACTATCCGTTGGAAGACATTCCAAAGATATCCACCAAAAATATAGGATGGTGCGCGAAACAATTATACGATTGGTAACTTGAAAACTAACATTTTAATTGAAAAGTAAATACTCACTTGCTAAACAAAAGCAAATTAAATACTACATTTTTTCACTTTTTGAAGATAATATCACTCCAATCCACTCCACTGGACGTCAGACAAACCTCAGCACATTGTCCATCACGTTCCTAAGCTTAGATCGTCTAATTGTTTCCGCCCCACCCTGTATAACCACAGATTATAAGGAATCTATTGCTGACAAAATATATGTCTCTCATTTTTTATCAAAAGGTTTACTTCACTAAACACATTTTGACTTGTTTAAAAAATAATAATTTTACCCCCACTTAAAACTTAAAATAATAGTAGTTGAAACAGTAGTTAGATTAATGGCAAGGCAAAAACAAAAAGTATTTTCTTCCGAAAACGGGATAAAGTACTTAAAATTAGCTGGCCTATATTTCAGAGCTGTGCAGCCCTGGTCCTAGAACCACACGGTAGAGAGCGAGAAATAGAGGTGTTTTTTCAAACCACTTCTCTCGTAATAAAATAATCAATCTCAAAACTCTGATTATATAAGCTGCTGGCTTCACTGACTCTAGCGTGACAGGTCAGGGTTCAATCCGGATCGGTAGCACAAAGTTATGGTTGCTTATTACATATTACAACTTGATCGTGGACCCTAACCCACGCCCCCTACCCCCTTACTGTCTGGGCTAACGCCTGTGCATTTTCTCTACTCATAACCAATTGGATTTTTGTTCCTTGAATAAAACTTTCCACAACCTCGTGTTAAGACACATTTTGTTAAAAAAAAAATCAAACTTCTTAGTACAGTACCTAGAAAACACAAACTTACCCAGGAATTTATTTATAGGAATTGAGTAGAGTCCTGCCTTCAAGGACGCAAGTGAACCCACCTGCCAAAAGATAGCATAGATTCATTTGTTTTCATTAAATCCTTTTTGAAGCACTTTAAGATGTTTTTCAAACATAATTGGGACTCCAGGTGTTTAGAATTTTATAACATCTAAATTTATGTAATATTATTATTATTATTATTATTTACTTCGCGTCCAGGCTATAGGCATTTAATGACACCAATGGGGTAATGATGATGAAGGCATAATTTAAAGGAAAGGTAGCTGTATTTGCGTGGAATTTATGAAAAACCACTCTCAATACGTCCATCAAGGATTCGAACCTTAAGGTGGGGTGGAAGGAGACGCGAGAAAGGGCCATTGTTTTTGCAGTTTTTATAGCAAAGAATTTTTTTGGAGCAAACAAATAAAAATATTTCTCCAGTACAAACATAGAATTTAATTTTCTTCAAATGATGGTAACAACATTTCTTGAATATCTCTTAAGGATGTTTTATAATTTAGTGACAACTTTTTCGGTTAATTTAAAAAGTTTTTCATCTAATTCCGCTATGATATTCAACAACTGTTGATATCACCATGTGAATAAAATTAAACTCTTTGTTTCTACTGGAGCAATATTTGATTGGTTTTGGCCAAAAAAAGTTTTGTTATGGAAACTGCATAAACACTGACATTTTCTCACGTCCCCTTCCATTCCACCATAACTCCCTCTCCTGCCACGCCCATATCACTGGCAAACCAGACTATATGAGTTTGATATTTAGTCCGCGTGCCCAATGATACTTTAGGAGAAAAGGAGAGGGGAATTTAACCCCCAAACTCC
>CABFOV010001403.1:26183-95448 GCA_902141375.1 Timema poppense
GGGAGGTACCCTTCCTTTATATTGTAAGGCTACCTTACATGGATTGCTGAAACGTTGACTACTCGAATTATTTATCACCTTTTTGAAAAAATTTAATTTGAAAAGAAGAACGGGTTGGACTTTTATTTTTAATCCTTTTGGCGAATTTTATAAGAGCTGTTTCTAGTTTTCCCTTGGCCAAGTGGATCTGATAATTATTTTCACTTGAGATATGTTTGCGAGCACTAAATAAACATAGGTTATATCAGTAAATGACTTATACACTAATCTAAATCCCTCCAAAGTCTTAGCTCAGTCGGTAAAGCGTCCGAGTTCATTTCTGGCGAAGTCTGAAGTGGTGTATAAAATAAAAAGTTAGTTCGCTCAGTAGCAAGGCTATTAACGGAGTTCTAAGAGGTAGGGAATTGGATGATAGCTGAGAGAAAATGTATCCACATTAGCGTGAAGGGGGGATGGGGAAACCACAGTGATACATCACATTTGGAAAACCATCTCCCAATACAATCGGTCGAGATTAGAGCCTTAACCTCAATTTCACCCGCAATCCAGTTTAATGTGAACGTTACTCTCTATACCTTACCGGTTAATGACGCTATTAATTTGGTTCTTCCTCCTCGCTAAGTAAAAATGGCGTCTTCTGGTTGTCATATTAATCCTACCTTTAAATTACACAATGGTGTTAGTTAACGTTCGTATATTTTTGAAGCTTTTTAAAACAAAGAGCATTTGTGACCAAAATAAATAATATATTGCGTCATTTGATGCGTTTAGGTTAATTTCCACCTATAGTAATATCGACAGTTCTTAAAAATTTGTTCTGTAGATCCTGAAATTTGAACAGGAACTTTTTATTTAGTTTTTTTTGTGTCATTGTTAAAATACAACTATGTTGATTAAATATTCAAGAACTGTTGAATTGTCTATGTGTATAAAACTAAAATAAACGTACTATCTACGGAAGCAATATCTTATTCATATTTTTCGAAATAGCTTACTGTCATAAAAACTGCCAAAATATATAAATCTTAACTTTCGTTAACTTTTATCAGGGTAATTTAGTCTAAAAGTCACGTGGTCATAAATGTGTTAAAGTTCACGTTAACTTCCCCAATCAAAATTTTAAAAAACGACATTCAATTCAAAGTAGCGGGATGCTAGCTCCAGCATACAGCATGAGTTTTGGAGGGTCATTGTAGTCTAGTACCTACGGGCTCATTCACGTGGACCGCATGGCCTTGAGCCTGATTAGCACCTTAACAATGATGAGTCTCTTTCTAGAATAACCGAGTAGGCAAAGACACATCATGTCTCCTTCCAGTCGAACTGGGCGATTCAAGGTTTTCCCGCCGCCATTTATTTTTATTTTTTAATATAATTTGTTACATGTAAGTCCGACAGCTATGACATCTCATTTAATTCGAATTTAATATATCGATACGGCTTTCTTCCCTTTTATAGCTCTCGAAGGGAGCGTAATTTGTCGTCATGTATGTAGTTCCAAACGATCTTGTTATTAGGTCTGGATTTAAGGTTTCCTTGATTAATGGGACTGCATGGTAAGTCCTGTCCACGTTTACGTCATGAGTGTATAGAATATATAGGCTAATTTGAGAGGGAATGTAAACAATCCATGTGCCAAATGTTTAATGTAGTTTGTTTATCCATCCTAGCAGATACACTAAATTGTTTTTTTTATCTAACTCTTTTTGGATCTTGACCGGGGGAAATGAGAGTTAGTTTGTCTGTTAAGTGTGATTTTCCACCCACTCTTCATGAGAATACCGATGAAATCTCTTAAAAAATCTTATCCAACCTGTCCACTAAATATACAATATAGCTTACGTAACTAATAGTAAATACATTTACAAGATCATACCAACAAAATATATTCCTTTATATCGCATATAAGTCTTGTTCGTAAGCTCGACCTGTTGCTATTCACTCTCTACTTATTTAAATTGTATTTTCATTATTTTTCTCCTCTTTTATAAACTCTCTCGCTCTCTCTATCTATCTTCATGCTGGCAAGATGTCTAACTCATTACAGTAATGGTAAATTACTGTCGGGATAATGAAGTAGCCAAACCCGCCCATTTCCAGCCGGAGTACAGACTTACAAAAAATAAAAGTCTATTACGTGTTGTAATCGCCCTGTGAAGTTTATATGAATTAATAACTTATTCCAGACAGAAATATACGGCACGATACATTATAACATATTTTCTTATATAGTATTATTATAGTACAAAAATCAATTATTATTATTATTAATCTATCCTTAATTTTAAGGTTAAGATCAAACTTTAAAAAATAACTAGTTACGCATATCTTTATATCTAGTTTGAAATATATAAATTGTAAATATTCAACATAATCTCAAGGTCAAAGCTATTCATTATTACAATAATAGGAGGGGCTAGAGAATAAATATATTTATATATTCAATTTTATATGAGATTTAACTATTTCTTACTTAACTTTTTTTTTTTACCATGCTCATTTCAAGAAAATTAAACTATGACTATTAAAGGGAAAAGGATCTTTGCCAAAGGATAAATTTTGTTTTAGGCTGTAATGATATCGAACGCATTTAAAAGTTAAAAGTTATTTGCTGATGAATGAATTTTGTTTTTGGTTGTAATTAAATCGATCATATTGATTGACAGGAGAAACGTTCGTTGCTGAAGAATGAATCTGTTCTTTTGGTTGTTATTATATAAAAAGCGTCAATAAAACTTCAAAAATAAATGTATTTCAATCGCTGGGTAAGTGTATTAATCCGTCAACCTCATCCGATCTGGTTTCCAGTGACAGGGTGGTTGGGGTTTGTATCTCAGATGGGTGTACTGAGAGTGATTTACCTTGTTTTATACTTTCCCTCCACACAAATACGGCTACATTTAATATTAACTCAATATTTCTTATATAGATTAGTGTAGGTACGTAAATAGCTCGTACGGGTCACTAAAACGCGTGTCACAAGAAAATTAATATTCACCGCAGAATATGTTATATTAGTAATTTATAAGACAAAAGAGCCATTTATTTACTTTAAATCGCGAACAGGTAGGTGTTTTTACGGTTTTTATATAAAACAGTTTTCTTAGAGCCAAAATAAATCAAACATTTCTCCAGTAGAAACGTAGTTTAATTTTCTTCACGTAGTGAGCCCAATAGGTCTCTAATATCTGTCAAGGGTATCCTGGAATTTAATAACAACTTTTTCCCTTAATTTAAAAAGTTTCTCGACCCGCCTTGGTGGGTAGTTGGCTAACGTGATAGTTTCGTGTTGAGCTAGACTACCGAGGATGGGGAGTTGAAGTTCGAATCTCGGTCGGGTGAACTGGGGGTGGTTTTCCCTAAATGGTTTTCCAATCTCCCTCCACGCTAATGTGGGTTCACTTCCTTTAAACTAAACCTTCCTAATCACTAGAACATTATAGTAATTTGTACATATGCGTAGGCCTGCATAAGCAGTGACCAAATAAAAAATACAACATGCTCAATCCAATTTCGATGAGAAGAAAGTTTCTTGACAGTTATAAGCGTTAATAAATCCATTTTAATAAATGTATACGTTAATAATGGTATCTATAAATGAAGCTTTTGATATTTATAAAATAATAATACTAATAATAATACAATAACATGTTATCAATGTTGACTGCAAAAAAAGTAGTCTTTTTCTTAATGTGCTATTTTACCAGAACCCTACTATAGGCAAGCGACTCTTGCTATTTTCCAGGAAGCTACTTTATATAAAACTTTGTTAGTTTATTTATTTTAAATTGTTTAGCTATTGGGTTTTAACGTAGCGTCTTTCTACCCGTTTGAGAAGTCCGAATTTTAATGACACTAGTAGATTAGGAATGGGTATGATAAAATAAGAACGAATGTAGTCACGAAGGCTTGGAGGGAGAAGGGGAAGCCATTTTAAAAACATAATATTAGAGGTATTTAATATGCAGTTCTTGAATTAATCATATAAGCACATCAATTTAAACTAACTTAATTATAGAACAGACACAACAACCAGTCATGTGGCCGTTAATTCATCACTGTGAAATAGGAAATCTCCAATTTTACCCTTTTTTATGCCGTACTGGGAATATAACCTGATTCCTTTAGCTTAGTAGGAAGACTTCCATATTTATGGGGAAATGCCCTTATGCCTTTATTACACCCGGTTGTGATTTGAACCCCGACCTCCCAGTTCCCAAAAATACATACTTGATGAGGTTGACATTTAGCCCACGTGCCCACTGATGCATTTAAGTACAAATTAATAGCGGCCGAACCCTTCAGTGGTCGCGTGGTCTAACGCGTTACTCTCGTGTTGGGATAGACTTCCGAAGACGAGGATAACGGGGTTCGATCCCGTTCGGGGGCACTAAGGGTAGATTTTCATAAGTGGGTTTCCACTCTCCCTCCATGCAAATGCGGGTGCACTTCTTCTTAATTAGACCTTCCTAATCCCTAGCCTATTTGCATAATTAGTACATAGGCGTACAACCCGAACGTGTAATAAGACACGGTGATGATGATGATGATGATAATAATAATAATAATAATAATAATAATAATAATAATAATAATGGCTGAAACCTGATTCGATGGCCGCATGGTCAAAAGCGTCACTCTCTAAATAAATTACACCTCGGATGACAGGGAGATTGGGGTTCGAATCCTGGTCGTGTGTAATAAAGATGGTTTTCCCTCCACATAAGTGCGGGTACAATTCCTTTAAATTCAACCTTTCTTGTCCCTAACCCATTAGCGTGGTTAGTACATGTGCGTAAACCACGAACAGGCAGTAAAACGCGGTGCTAAAAAAAAATTAGCTCTCCAAGTGACCGTAAATCCACGTCTGGTTACTAGAAGCCACCACGGAGAAATGTTTGTGGCTTAGGTATTTTATTGTTCCAAGACTTTATGGATGGTTTGGTCGTTTTAAGTCTAGTTTACTCCCTATTCGGTGGTTTGACTAATACGCCGCGCCGAAGCACCTCACTAAGCCACATAAAAATACCAGGAGCAAGGAAAGATTCTTATGATCTTCCTTTAAAGGTTGATGCAGTTCTCACCGCGACAAATAAACTAGAGGAGCCTTTAACTGCTTCATTAAACTGCGCCCTCTTCTCCCTTCTGTTCGGTTCCTATAAGTTTCTCTATGCTATTATCCCGATCTTATGGCGTGTGTTGTGAGATAAAACTAGTATTGCTTCAATCAGACATTTTTGAGTTGACTTTAATATGTTTTCATAAAATAAAAAACATATCATGTTGATAATTTTATTAAATACTCTTCATATATACAATTTGAACAGAATTGTTATAGCCATTTCTTAAATCTAATTTTCAAAGGCCAGTCATTGATAAACTAGCCTCAAATTATTATAATTAAAAAAAAAATAATGAAAATATATTTATGGTTATGATGTAAAACACTGCTAGTCTACCCATTTTTAACAAAACCGCTAGTGATAATTTTTTAAATTAAATTTTCAAAAAATATTTGTCAGTAAACAAACTACTCTTGATTTTGAGGTTAGCATCAAAATTGCAATTTGTTTCCTCATGGTGTGACCATATAAATATAAAATTTGAACAATATCCATCAAACCGTTTCGGTTTTAGTTCCAGGTACTAAAAAATATGTACTGTATAGGCTACATAGACATAGAGATATGAAAATATACACCATTTTAAAAACAAACTTTTCTAGTTGGGGAAAGGAAGGTGGTGGGTGGGACTTAAATCGTCAAGATTAATCAATATCTTGAGGCAAAATGTGGTGGTAATTGCAACACTTTTTCCAGATGAGAAAGAAAAATCAGTCTAGTAGTAGACCTAAACGTGTTAGTCCCACATTTATTTCAATATGCATTGCTTTAATTTTGATCAGTCCAAACAATTTAACCTTTTAGCCTGCGTCGGTGGTTGGTCATGCAGACTATATGTCAGGTTCTTCAATTCTGGTTTGCTAGTTACATGAAAGTTGAGGTTTTACTCCATAATGTGTTTATTTAAGATGGTTTTTTCATGGAGGTTCACCATTCTCCCTTATTGTAAATGCGGACACATCTTCTCGAAACTATTCTTTACTCTTCCGTCTTAATTATTTTAGTTAGTTAAAACGCGTATAAAAAGGGTATGTAGCAAAACGCGGTGGAACAACCACTATTTATATTTCTGGTCCATAGTGTTAGCAATAGTAAGAGTTGGTTTGGCTATTTTGTTTGGATGGGAATCTTACCAATGAAAATAAAACAGAGTCTCCCTTCATATTATTACTTCGTGCAGTAAACGTATCGATTATAGGTCATCTATAAACAACAGAATGTTGAAGAAGGGGTGGAGGGGTAGGACCTAATATCTATATGATGTTACATGAGATGAGGGAGCGTCCAAAAAGATAAGAAAAATATCCTTATCTGGTTTATGGATAACCTTTTAGAGAAGTGATTTCAATTTAATCCTAAGCTGATACATGATTTATTGATTTTTTAATTAAAAGTGTTAGTTAGCCGCCTAAGTGTCCGCATGGTCTAAGGCGTCACTCCCGCATTATACTAGACTGCCGATGTTGGGGAGATTGAGGTTCGAATCTCGTTCGGTTGAACTGAAAGTGGAATTTCTGAATTGTTTTCCACTTTCCTTCCACGCAAATACGGGCATATTACCTCTAAAGTGCTTCCTTCCTCATCCATACCCCATTAGAATTAGTATAATAATACATGCGTATAACTTAACAGGTAATAAAACGCTGTGTTAAAAAATAGATAGCCTATCCTTGATGACTCTTGAAAACCCTTAGATATCACTAGAAAACTATGGGGCAAAGCCTTAGATAACTTTAATAAATCCCAGCTACCCTTATAGCACCTTTAAACCCCTTAGATATCACTAGAAAACTATGGGGCAAAGCCTTAGATAACTTTAATAAATCCCAGCTACCCTTAAGAGCACCTTTAAACCCCTTAGATAACCTTTTAGGAACTTTTAGAAACCTTTAGGGACCCTTTGAAAACAATTTAATGACGTTGAGAAAAACATTACTTTTATTCAAAATCGTAGATGTTGGCATGAAATTTAAATACTACAGTAATTAATGAATGATTATACACTTATGTTATTAAAAATATTTCGATAAGGCCAAAGATAAACATGGAGCTATTAATTGAACTATTTTACAAACAGCTCAAAATAAGTTTGATGAACATTTTCAACGAACTAAGCGACATCTTTATTGACATTTAAACATGACTCGTACTCAAGGCGACACACAAGTTTATCTCCTTATTTAGATATCAATTTATCTTCACGTTTGTTTTTTCCTGTCCAAAGATATTTAAACTACAGGTTTTATTTTTCAGTTTATTTTATGTTTTGTCTATTTGACTTGCGTCTTGTAATAAATTAATTTCAATATTTCTGCCCACAAAGCATCTGTGATGACTTGTTTTTCACCCGCTTAAAATATTCGCGGAATGTTTTCAAAACACACATTATTAATTATTTATCAACGATTCATTTAAACTAAAGTTGTATCTTTAAGTTTGCATTTATTATCTTCTCGTTTACACACTCTTTCTCGCTCTCTCTCTTTCGTCCTCGAAGGAATGCTGTTTCGGTGACGTATTAATTGGCCACCCAAAATCCTTTCTTCGTCTTTTCCAAGGGCTCTTGCCGCGAAGATGACACCTGTTAAATAATAGTTGAAGGTAACATAAAAAGTACACTCGATCACTTCGTAAAAAAAATTATTAATGTTGTAGGAAGGTCAATATGAAAGTAATAAATCACTGCTCGCCAGGAAGGTACGGAAGTATTTTATCTTTGTGTGTGTGTGTGTATGTATCTTTTGGTTTGTCGACAATGTATATTTTTCAGCCATTTTTATGTTGATCTTATTAGTAATCGGACTCAATTTGTATTGAGCAAGTATAGTATTTATTTTATTCCTGTTTGGGGGTTTAACGTATTCCTCAAAAACATATCGTGTTTTAGTAAAGCTTTCACGCCTTTCAAAAAACCCAATGAAGTATAATAGTACAAACACATGTATGATGCACTATTTTAATTATATATGTATATTATATAATAAAATATAATAACGCGCTAGTTTCGTGTTGAACTAAACTGCCGAGGACTGTAAGATCAAGATTCGAATCTCACTCGGGTGAACTTGGGTGGTTTTTTACTAAATGGTTTTCCACTCTCCATTCATGCAAATATGGGTTTACTTCCTCTATATTCAACCTTCCCGATTCTTAACCCATTAGTGTAATTAGTACTTAAGCATATAACTCAAACGGGTATTAAGGCGTAGTGCAAAAAAAATCCTTAAACGCTTACAATATTTCTTCAATGCATTAGCACTGTTTTATTATAGAACTAATACGATGGGTTCAGATTCACTTATCAACTGGCTTTCAGCCCAGCGTCTCCATATTATAACATCTTAACAACTGGCGTCTCCTCGCCGTGGTGTTTAGGTCGGGCCTAGAGGCGTTGGCACAATGACAAGTGTGCCGCGTATAGCGCTACAATCGCATAGCTTCCGACAAACACGTCACTAAATATGATGGCATGTGTACTGTTTTTTTAAGTGAAAGCAAAATGTATTTAAGAGAGAAATGATCTTGCAACTTTAATTTACGAGAGTGAACGTTTCCACCAATTACTTCAACTTAAAATAATGTCAATAATACTGGATTATGTTTTTACTTGCTGGCGACATGTTTATTAGGAATCCATTTAACATCTGACCTTGATCATTTATGTTGGTTAAAGAAACAAAACAAAATTAATATTAAACACGAGATCTCTCCGATTAGTCGCATCGCTTTCATACTTTTTTTGTTGTTTTCTTCTTGACCAATTGGCTTAAAATAAAGAACATCAAAGCCATTGGACAATAAAGACTGCTGAAAATTGCTGACTAAGAACTGTAACAATTTCTGATTTTTATCACACACTAGCTGGTGTAGAAAATTTGGAGTTGGTACAGTTATTAAGAATTTTGGATTAAAGGAATAATTTAGTTAACATAGCCTAACCTAAACTCTGAAAGACATAATTATTTGTTTAAAACAAATTGTTGAATTGTATTTATTTCTTTTGTAACAATTCTGAATAGGTACTTTTCAGTTCCCCCAGGTCTGGTTATTCATAATTTGTGTACAATATCAGAGTAAAATACCTAGGAAGGAGGCAGGGGTGGACTGGTCCATAGGGAGGTATTCCGGTGGGCCGGTTTGATTTGAGCTACCGCAACTACTTTAATATATGTATTCAATTCCAAATTACTGTTTTTCTATTAAATTTTTATCATAAATTCCAGTGAGTAAGCATGAAGTTTCCCAGAATATATATATATATATATATATATATTACGATGGTATTAAAGATAAAACTGTTCCGTTGGTTGTTTCTTGGTGTAAACAATTTACTAAGCCAAACGTAAAAGCCCTTGTTTAGTGAATATTGGCTGTCACTAGCTTTATAATCTAAGCAAGTAGTAGGGGAGAGTCCCTTTGACGATCTTAAACCTTTAAACAAAATAAATTCCTAGCTATTTTCTGGCAATTTACGAGCATTTTTGCTCATCTCCGTAGAAAGTAGTGATCTGAATATAAAAGTATTAATCGATAATGTAGCTGAAACGGCGTTAAGAATAAACTTACCTAAAAATATAAATGCTTTAGCAGCTCACCCCTTCAGTTTACTCCAAAGCATAGATTCAGTGTTATTTATTAATGTATTTTTAAGGGCCGTCATATTTTTAGTCCCAGGTCACTTGGAACCTGCCAGTACACCCCTAGAAAGTGATCAAGTTTGTACATAAGTATTCAAGACTTCTGAACTATCATTGCCCTTCAAAGTGGGTAAATTTAAGAAAATAACCTATTTATTTTTACGTGTTCCACATTTTATGGCTGCAGGTGAGTTGCGGCCGGACGAGTTGTTTACCTCTAAAGAGACAGTTGAATTGCGGCCCCACATTTTTAGAGCCATGCATTAATTGCCACCCAGACTGTTGACCTAACCTAACCTAACATACCTTCAAATAATTACCAAAACCATTTAACGACCAGAATTGAAGAAGTTTGGATATTACAACATGAGATGGTGATAGTTTCAATCTGAAATGTAAAACAGCATGATATAATAAAACACACTGCTGATTAGGTGGATGCAACTCATACCTCTCTCTCAAGTGAATGGGCCGCAATTCGTACACGATTTCAAGATTATGCCATAACTCACCTACACAGCATTTTAGTGCCCATTTGAGATAACCGCATATTTATATTGGTTGTGTAGGGTTGAAGAAGGTCAAATTTAGAATAATTGCATTGGCTTTGAGGGAAAGTGACAAGTTATTTAGCCTAAACAGTCCGCTATTTGGATCTCTAACTCCCCGTCTCTGGCAAACAAAATAAAACTATACTGACGCCTTTGTCAGCATGCTCACCGTTTCAGCTATTTACATCTATACATATATATATATTAATACAAATGTATGTTAAAAATAACATTTGGGAACAGTAATCTAATCCGGGGCCTTTCTATAAGCGTGCCAATGCTCTACCTCCAAACTATTCAGATCCTTCTTAGAGCACAGGAGCATCCTGATTAGATCAGAGGTACACAATTGGTACCCTAATGCAGAGGTCCTGGATTATATTGCCGTATCAAAGTGTCACTTTGGATGAATCCTGATTGCGAATAAGTAAAAGAGCAACTCGCGGGAATTCCAACGTGAGGATGGCCACTGGGGCTTCTCCCATGACCAAATCTAACCCAACCTAACTTAACCTAACCTAGAAACACCCGTGTTTGTAATATAGCTAAATTTATTCCGACAAGGCTGAAAGACCGCATGACTGCTAGGCACCCGTGGGCCACCTCTATTGTCAAATTAGGGGTGGGATGGTATAGCAAACACGGCGTGTCCGCAATCTGAAATCATCCTAATGTGAATGTGTCAAAAGCCGATAATATTCTCCAAGTACCCACAAGTTCGCAATCAGGATGACATCGTCACTTTTAAATTTAGATATAATAAATTAATGCTGTGAACGGCGATCATCCGTGATAAGGGCCAACTCAAGGGTTTCATGCGCCTAGGCTATACTTAAAATTTGCGTCACAGTTGTATTTCGTAGAATATAGAAAATAGATAAACCGCACTCCCTGAGTGACGCAAAAGAATTATAATTGGATGACAAAATACCGGGCAAGAAAAAACACACAAAAGAAATATTTATTAATAATATTTAGCACCGCGTCTTAATACCCATTCTGGTTATACGCTTTAAGTACTAATTACGCTAATGGATTAGGAATCGGGAAGGTTGAATTAGAGGAAGTGAACCCGCATTTGCGTGGAGGGAGAGTGGAAAACCATTTAGGAACCCCCCCTCCCCCCAGTTCACCCGACCGACAAAAGAGATAAATAAATAAAAAAGAAGTGGTGACACCACACCTTAGCGCACTAATCAATATATTCAAAATTAATAGTAAACTTTCTTCCTTTCCTTTTTTATTGGTATTTTCGGACACTTTTAATTACATATCAAAGTGATTCGCATGACACCACGTACCCAAATGTCATAAGCCCATAGAAGTGATTACTGATTATGTTCTCAAACACTCTTTATTTTGTATATACTTGATATTAGATTAAATATTTAGATGTTATTTTTTTATACAGAAATAACTATTATCTTATTTATCTAGGATTTACCTAATGGACTAACCGACCATGTCCGTAATAAATGGTTATTTCAATGTGACCCGCATATGTGGACTCAATTAATTTGGTTTTCCAATAATTGTGTGGTCAGGGTTTGATTCACGGCCGGATTTATTGAAGATGATAATTTTCTTAGATAGTTTCCCACTCTTCTCCGCTACAAATCTAGGTTAATTTCTACCTTCCTCATCCTAGACAAATAAGCGTAATTGAAATTCGTATAGCCCGGAGGACTAGTAAAAAAATCTGGAGGAAAAAAAGTGTTGAGTTTAGAAAGCTTTGCCCATCAGTTCCGCGCGCTTCTGAAGGTAACAGCTAAATAAATGGCGTCATATCTCATAACTTTAGTTGCGGTGGATTCTGGTTTGCGTTCACAAAGAGCTAGCCCATATTAGTACTTGAAGCTCACACCTGAACAGTTTAGGAAATTGGGTTCACGGTCAAAGAGTTGGCACCGCGCTCTCACTGAAACACGGGTAGTGTGACATCACCCTAATAACGGAGCTGATAACTGATAACTAAACAACTATCATCCTATAGTCACATCGACATAATAAGGACCTTTTAGAAGATATAAAAGATAAGTGTAAAGTAGCCAAATCAAGTTTCATACCTATAGTCAAATCGACCAGAAAGACCTTATAGAAGATAGGTGTAAAGTAGCCAGAATTGACCAACAGTCAATTTATTTCTATTAGAGATATCAACATTCCCAACAGCCACCAAAAGTAGTGGCTCCAGAATGCAAAATGTGACATGAAAACATTAAAGTATATTCAGAAGTGCTTTGAACTCTCAGCGAAAGTTTTCCTAGGACGATCAGACTATATAAAGTATATAATTTATACTTGTCTACGCCCACACCGTTGTACACTTGGTATAAGACAACAGGCTCACATAATATTGTGTTGTTGTTGATGGGAAAGTTGAAGTTCGAATCTAAGCCAAGCGCCGTGGGCTTATTTATGAATATGTGATTTATCATTGTAGCTTTTCCAGGCTCTATCCACGCTAATGAGGATGCACTTCCTCTAAATTATCCTCATCTCTATCGCATTGATTTGAGTCGTTAATAGCCTTGGTTTCAAATATACTAGTTAAAAAATAAAGTCCAAACTTTACCTTTTTTAACTATCAGCGATCATGTATATTGCGAGCCTAGCGCCTTAGTTCAGCGTCCCGCAAAACGGCGTGGTGCACCATGGCGGTGAATTAGGTGTGCCGCAGTCCAGATCGTCACCTATCGCTCTTCAATAAGAACACGAGTTAAGTTTGTACGAGTGGCAGCCATGCGTCGTCCACATTTCTTACTCGTACTTATTAGTATTGTGAATACATCTAACAAAACTAAAAGGTTTCTTATTAAATCAGAGTTATGGTTTACCCAAATTACTAATGGTTTGAACGAAATGTTTCCAAATGTTAAACAAGTGAGCTCAGAAAAAGAACTTCAAACTTTAATCTTGGAATAGCTGCACAATCACATGGTCAAAGCCGTCACTCTCGCAATATTCTATAGACTACTCAAGATGAGGAGATCGAGGTTCGATCCTGGTCGGATGTACTGAGGGTGGTTTTTCCCCAAATGGTTTCCACTCTTATTTCATGCAAATGCAGGTAGACCTCCTCTAAACTCAACCTTCCTAATCTATAACCAATTAGCGTAATTAGTAAATAGGTGTATAAACCGAACGGGTAGTCTAACGAGGTGCTGCTAATAATAATAATGATAATAATAATACATTTCACAATAATTGCTTTCTAAAATATGTTATATCGTTTTCAATGGTCTAATTCTACTCAACTGTTTTCTAAAGTAGAATATGGAAATCATCCCTACGATTCTAGGTCTGGTTCGAGCCGTATGAGCTAGTCCTCTACAGGCTGATATACATTTAGGAAGTGCACCCGCATTTGCATGTAGGAATAGTGTAAAACCATTTAGGATAAACCAGCCTCAATACACCCGACCTCGCTCTCCCCACCATCGACAGTCTAGTCTACTGCGTGAGTAGCGCTTTGGACCATGCGGCTACTGAAACGGGTATCCGTTACTTCAAAACTGGAAACTCAGGTTGCCATAATGGCGGGGAAAAAAGATTACAATTTTGTATCAACATTCGTAGTTCGTTTAATTAATGATGAAAGAGAAAATATACAGTGATCTATAAGGAAGTATTATTGGACACGTTTAATAACTTTTAAAATGAACTTTATAATTAATAAAGAAATTAAGGTATACTTTAAGAATGCCGAATGTTAGTGACTTTCAATTAATGTTTACGGTTGAAAGTGGGCTTCCTATGGCAATTAGGGTTTGGTTTGGTGTTACTGTGGAATCACAAATTAGCCTAAAAACGAGCGCAGAACAGAAACCGTCCTCTTAGCTTGAGATCTTTGGCACGCTAGAACCAATTAAGTTTTAAAACCAACCATATCAGATCAGTGCGCTTACGCATTTGGAAGCGTGTATGCGCTGAAGAGCTAGAAGCAAGCAGATATCCTCATTGGCCGTTGGGGGCCGTGAGGAGATTTGAAACAACCCTTTAGTGGAAAGCGTGTGTGTCGATGATTTGGATTGTGCCACGACACATAATTTGAAAACATCTATCTTGGCAAATATCTAAGATATATGTTTATCCACTAGAAAATAACATTTGTCGAGAATCAGCTGTTTTAAGTTTGCGTTGCAATGCATCATGGGTGGAAATACAGTGTGTGAATTGCTGCTTGACTAAAGCAGATTTTTCTTAATTTTTTTGGTGAACCTGTGAATACAGCTCTCTATCCGTGGAGTGAGACGGGCTCTTAAGGCCGATACACATAGAATGCTAAGCTAAGCTAATCTCTGTTGTTCTGTGCTGTCCTCTGCTAAGAATTTGTAATTTGGTTTCACACTCATTGCTAAACTAAGCTAAGCTAAGCTAAGCATGGTCCCTCTTTTAACTCCAGAATTCAGTGTTGTTTCTTTCTGGCCTGCTCCAGTGAAGTTTAGTTATGATGGCGTTCTCCAAAATGTATTGTTTGAGGTCAGATGATAGTACTGAGGAAGAAAATATGCTGCTGTTAGCAACAGTTTTGAAAGATGAAGAAAATTTAAGCGGGGGGGTTGACTTGTTTAATTAACGCTTCCATACACACATGTACTAAATATAAAACCTAAATATATTATTACTTAAATACATGCGAAACAAAACTTCAACACTACTTTAGTTATTTTCACCAAACCAGCACTGCGTCTGTTCAACACGCGGCCCAAGTTGCGTTATGCGCATGCGCAACGTAAGATGACTCAAGATGGAAGATGTAGAAATTGCCCGTCCAGCAACCGGAAAAAACATAGCTTGGCGTAGCAAGGAATAGCTAAGTTTATTTCAGCTTAGCTTAGCTTTCTGTATGAACCAGCCCATTTAAATACAGGGTCGGTTATTTTTCTAAAGAGTTAGCAGAGCAAATCTTAGCTTAGCTTAGCGTTCTGTGTGAATAGGCCTTTAAGAAGGAGACTCGGATCAACTAACTTATAAAAAGAGAAAACGCATTTTTGATCATTAATTTCCAATTAGACAAGCTAGAATATTACTAAACTGATTGTACCCCTGTTACAAATAAAAAGTTAAAGCTTGAAATGATTTTCCTCCTCTTTTGTACGCAATTCTTGGAGTAAGATTTATCTCTTGGCACTTCTAGTCTGGGACTAATCTGCAAATATGTCAAGTTGAGTTAAATTAATGTGAAACTTCCCTAAACAGCTTTTTCCTTTAGCTAAATGTATTCCTACTTTTTTTTTTTACTTTATCTTATTTCTTTATTTCGCTAAACGTAAAGAAGATAGCTTCGGGCTAAGCAACAATTTGGCATTTAAAATGTGTCGCATTTTGTAACGTACGTACAATGGAAAACTGTTGAAAAATATGAACAAATTTGTTTTGCTTGTATAATTTATACATGGGCTTTTTTTCACTAGAATGTGTGTCTACCTTCCACTTGTTTTAACAAAATTATATTATCAAAAGACTTAAAAACTAAGCTAATTCTAAATAAATGGCACGATGAATCGTACATAATTTCTTTCTCTTTTATCCTAAAAATTAGACATTTGTTAAAAACCTTTAAGAGTTGTGAGAGTAAAAACAACAAATTATTGCAGAAACACTCCACCAAAAAGCATAAATGAAATAATATTCACTATTACAGAAATATTGAAAAAAGAGGAGCATCTCTGTTCACCAAATAACATAACAATCAATTTCACATTTTAAAGACACCCAAAAAAATATATTTGCTTTGTGAAAGCCCTAGATACCAAGTTCCAGCCTGATCGGTAAAATTGTTTCGGTTCTGAGCCGAAATACAGACGGATGGCATAGCAAAAAAAAAAAAAAAAATCGATTTCAAGTAGTCGTGAAACGTCGATATTTTTCATAATCTACAGTTCAATTTTTTTGACGATCACAATACTTCTCTCTCCAAGAAGTTGAGATAGAGTAAAATTACTTTTCACCTACACCCGAAGCCTATCGGCTATATTTGTGAAAAGGGAGATCTGGGAGCAACTATGACAATGCAACATTTAGCTGTTATGACCAAAATAATTCTGGAGGCCTTATCTCAGTGGACCGGCGTTACTGACTGAATTAAGGAGTAGAGTATAGAAAACTTAGATTCTTTCGTTTAATGACCCCACCGGGATTTAACCTATAATTTCTTAGGTTTAGTTGGTCGGTTAACATTTACATTTTGACGCTCTTGATCATGACCGAGGCCTTCATGATGTTACTCGACAATGGTACTTCACCTTTATGCAGTGTTGTAAAACTCGTTTATTGTGAAGTGCTGTACAACTGGTATGATATAGAGTGCTGTACATCTGGTTTACTCTGGAGGGTTACGCAACTGGCTTACTTTGGACTGAAGTACAACTTGTTTACTGTGGAGTGTTGCACAACTGGTTTACTGTGAAGTGTTGCACAACTGGTTTGCTGTGGAGTGCTGTATAGCTTGTTTACTGTGCGGCGATATACGGTTCAATTTGACTTCCCATTTTTTCTCTTGTTTGGTGCTGGTTCAGTTCCTAAAAATTCATACAATTCCTGTTTTATTAGGTTAAATATTTTACTTCACTCTTAGATAATACAGAGGTGAGAAAGTACAAAAAAAAATCGTGCTCTACTTCACATTTGCCTCCACCCGTTGGCACGTAGACTAATGTAAAGCATTTCTAGACCAATTAACTGGTAATTGTAATGTCTGGGTTTGATTCCCGGCCGGATGTACTGAAGGTGTTTAAAAAATGTATCCCACTCTCCACGCAAGCGTGGGTACCTTTTCTCTAAATTATACTTACATCGTTTATAATCAACTAGTATCATTAACTGCGCATAGCCCAAACAAATAGTAAGACGAAATGGAAAAATAACTAGATAGATTTTATTTGTGTCCTACACAAATACTTATTTCCACTCAGGAAAGGGATTCTACATGTTCCCGGTAACAGAGTCTTCCCCCTGACTTGTTACTACCTCCACTCTGAGAGAAACTTAGACGGGCGATTGAATTTTGTAAATATTCTGAAATAGCTCGGAAAGTTGGTCCGGTAATTTTCTTTGGAAACTTTATAGCTCACGCATAGCTTTTATATAAATAGGTTTACATCCGTAATGTCCGTCAGAAATGGAGGAAAGTTGTTCAAAAATTCCCATTTAGAAACAGAATTTCAAAAAAAATAATCGTGGATTCGAATACATAAGTAACAGTTGAAGTGTTTCATTTTTTATGGACGAGAAAATAAATGTGTGTTGTTTTAAACCTACAATAACGGGACGCCAGGGTGTTTGACTGCTCTGCCTGACTACGTCCAGTGACGTAGTGACTTGAGGTAAAATTCCGACCGATTGCATTGAGTAGGACAATTGGGGGTTGAAGCAAGTCTAGTATTTTTTGTATAGTACACTCCGTTTAATCTGAAAGGTATCAGTATTACCTTGATTCTGACAAGACATCTTGTGAATGTGGGTAATGCCAGGCCTCCGCCGTGGTTCGAATTCCACGTTAAACTGTAGGCCCTTCATTTCATCTCACAATCATCCTACCATTACACATTAGCGTAAGTGCGTATAACCCGAACGGGTAGTAAGACGCGGTGCTACACCATGGCCCGGTCTCATACACTAGAGTCTGCACCATAGTGCGACAATGTAAAGTAAACTTGGCAAGTTTTGAAATAAACTAAGTAGTCAACACCAAGGTTAGTGGTTTATTATTAACCTGGGATGGAAGGGGACGCAAGAAAAGGCCAGTGTTATTGCAGTGTTTATGGTAAAACTTTTTTTTTGCTAAAATAAATAAAATATTGCTCCAGTACAAATATAGAATTAAATTTTCTTCACACAGTGACCTCAACAATTGTTGAATATCTGTCATTAATGTCCGGGAATTTAATGACAACTTTTTCTATTCATTTAAAAAGTTTGTATTCTAATGCCGCTATACTTATGATGAAAATTCAGGAAATGTTGACATCACCATATGAAGAAAATTAAATTCTTATGTTTGTACTGGAGCAATATTTTATTTATTTTGGCAAAACAATTTTTTTTTACATAAAAACTGCAAAATCACCTTTCCTCACGTCCCCTTCAATCCCACCTTAAGACACCCTCTTACCGCACGGATAACATCTAACTTAGGTAGGCGATATATCTCGAACCAGGAAGTTCATCTTGGTACAGTTTTAAATATTCTATTTTAAAGTGGAATTTAAACATTTGAAACCGTTTAAATAGATTTTAAAAATCAACATAAAATTGAAAAAAAAAAAAGTTACAAGTGAAAAAAATATTAAACTGAGTCCACTTTTACTGTTGTAAAATGAAGAATGCAGAAAACCACACTTAAATAACTTTTCTAGTTCGAACGGAAATTAAATTCAGTTTCTCTTTAAATAGGCTGTGAGATGAGTTATATGGTTTTGAAGTAGGGTAATTTAAAAGAAATTCCCTCAAATTAGCGTGGGGAGGGTTTGGGAAACCTAATAGACGAGTTAGATGTGTAAAATGACCTACCAGCTTGACGCCTTATCCCGTGTAGGCACTGGCATGGATTTTGGTTTATATAATCAGTTAGTTTAGAAATCAGCATCAGTGGGCACGTGGACTGTTGGCCCAGTTTTTCTGTGACAAAATGTTCGGGACTCATATTCCGGCAGTGTGTGTTGATAGTGTTTTTTCCTAAGTGGTTTTCCACCCAAAGTTTTATATATTCCCTCTAAATCCAACCTTCTGGTACTTACCCCAATAGTGTAACTAAAATTCGAAAATCCCGGAATGATAGTAGGACGTTATGGGAAAACAAACAAATCGTTTGTTTAGAGATTGCGCTTTAAATGGCCTATTAATAATAATGTATGACTGAAAAAGTGCCTCAACGCTCTCTACCACAGAAGAGCCTCATAAATTCCGCTGTTCTGGGGATTGTCAATGATACTATAAAATCATTCTGATCGGGGCGCCGTCCACCAGCTATTTCGGCCGTCCTCGGTGTTTGTTGTCACTGCGACCGCCAATGTAAGCATTGACGAGAGAGCAGGATGGAAACACGTGTGGTAGCACTGACGCCACGCGTCGCGGCGCTGTTAATGTTGGCAGAAGAGCATGTCAACGCGCCGTGACGCCTTAATAAAGCCCCGGGGGTTGGAATTTGTTGTTTGAAAGCGGTGAAGCATTGGACCCCACGAGGTGATCCCGGAGGCTTCGCTTTGCTGTAGAGTTGTTGTGTGTTCCCCATCCCCTCCCCTTCAGCGCTATCACCTTCCTCCCCTTCCTAAATTCAGTAAAACAAAATTCTGGGACGTTTTATTTCACAATCCAATTTTCAGTTTTACAGCTAGAAGAGTTACAAGATCTGGTTCTACGTGTTCATGCTTCAAGTCATGTGATAACCGTTTCGGTGGTCGCGTAGTCTAAGGCGCTACTCTCGCAATAGACTAGACTGCCGATGACGGGGTGGTCGTGGTTTGATCCCTGTCGGGTGGATTGAGTGAGGGTGGTTTTTCCCTAAATGGTTATCTACTCTCTATCTCTCCCCCTAAGCTAATTCGGGTACACTTCCTCTAAATGTATCCTTCCTCATCCCTAACTCATTAGCGTAACTAATACACGCTCATATAACCCGAATGGGTAGTAAGACGCGATACTAAAAAAGGTCACTTTTTATATATATTACTGGTACCTATAAAGTAACACTAATAAAATAGTAAAATGTTGTCAATGTTAACCACAAAAAAAAACATCTAAAAGGCCCTTCATATGAAAATCTTGGTAGGAAGAACACACAGCTATATAGTAAGCTACCCGAACTCGTGGGCACAGCTTTGCCAGTGATAGTAAGGTCGGGGTTCAAATCTATACTGGCTGTATTTAGATGTATTGCCAGTGATTGTAAGGTCAGGGTTCGAATCTCTACTGTATGTATTTAGAGGTATTGCCAGTGATTGTAAGGTTGGAGTTCGAAAATCTATTGACTGTATTTAGATGAATTGCCAGTAGCTGTAAGGTAGGGGTTCGAATCTATACTGGCTGTATTTAGCTGTATTTCCGGTGATTGTAAGGTAGGGGTTCGAATCTATACTGGCTGTATTTAGATGTATTTCCTTGATTGTTTACTTTCTGCCCTTCAATGCCAAATGCGGGTAAATTTCCTATAAATTTTACCTTATTTATTCTTATCTCATTAGTATGATTATATGAGGATAGCTCAGATGGGTGGGAAAATAAACTCGTTCCTCCTACCCCTCTTCGCAGAGTAGATCAGGTGAGCGCTACCATGTAATTACTGGCCACTTGGCGAGGAACGCATCCCACAGGGTGTCGTCGCCATGCTGGCTCAGGCTAGTTGGAGATGATCGATAGCCTCACATAGCTTCACGCGGCTCTCGGAACGCCTCGGTGGTTTACTGTAAGGAAGGGTCTATTTCCGATTGTGTTGACCGTTTCACGATCGGAACAGCTGCGTCAGTTCCTAGTACAAGAGTTCAACTCCCTCTACAGCCGGTATAGCAGGTGGCGTGGCGTGCCTGACTCTTTTTGAGTCGGTCGACCGGGGTTCGAGCTACGCTGGAGATTTTAACTATGATCTACTGTAAATTCGCCTTTCTGTGTAAGTTGCTTACATTTTTATTTTTTATTTTTTTATTAAAATATTACAGTGTATATGTTAAGGGAAATGTGCGAGATTTGTATAATGTTGAGATTAGCCGGGAGATGCCAGCATTAGTCAAGTGCAGTGAATATATTCAGAAATAGAAATAATTTATCTCATCTACGACATTTTTCGGATAATATCGACACTAGCCAGCAATATTTGGATAGCGTGGAATAATATCTGGAAAACTAAGCACGTTTCAATACAGATTTTATTTCGAAACAATATTTTGAAATTGGACAATAAATTGGATCGTAACAGTGCACTAACATTCGAAATGCCTCATTTTATGCTTTATTTTACCCTAACCTAACCTAGGTTAATCTAGCCTAACTTAAACTAATCTAACATAGCCTAAACTTACCTATCCTAATCTAAGTTAACCTAGCCTCAACTATAGAAGTTGCTACTATCCCAGTGCGGATGGATAATGCCAACATTATCAGGATAATATTGATTTTATCCTGGTTCGGACTTTGCCCATATAGGTTATATATTATAATGTATGTGAGATATATATAATTTATTTATTATAAATAATTTATATGATATATAAATACATAATTTATACATATTTATTTATATAGTTTATATATATATTTATATAAATTATATGTATAAATAGAGAGAAAGAGGATAAAGAATCAGATTGTGTACTTAAAAAAGTATTTCCTCGATTGAGTCTAGTGCTTCCAACTGTCCCGAATTGGCCGGGACAGTCCTGAATTTTAGCTCACTGTCCTGTTGCCCGGGTAAACAACCCCACTCGTGACACAAAATGTCCCGGAAATTAAGAAATTTCGTGCTGCACTGCTCTTCGTTAGTTAGTATACAATGCTCTACTAGCCATATGTCAATCTAGATAAGCTTAAATAAACATGACATAGTTATAAGAAATACCTTTCCAAGCGATAGTTCTAGTTATTCGATTTTTTTTTTCAAAACAAATGGAATATGACTTGGTTTTACTTATAAATACATTTTGGGTATAAATTGCAGATTATGAGGACAAACTAATATGAAAATAATGGACATGAACCTTTTTTAGACAAAACCTTAGATTAAATATATCATGGTCATGAGTAAGATGAATTACTAGAATATTTTTTTAATCTTAGGTCTAACTTATTAAATAATCGAGATCTCGCACGTTAACAGTAAGCCTATACTTCATTCACGGCGAGAATTACTCTCTGAAAGGTCTTTTTTCCTACAAATATCCTACTATATAATCGATTTCTGGTAGGGAAAAGGGCCTTTCAAAAAACAATTCCTACGCTGAACAAACTTTCTGTTGATGCCTTCCTGTGCATAAGCTTATCATAGTCCTACTACAGATTCATATTGGATCTTCCGAAATTATATCAGAAATAGTTGGCAGCCCTAATTGAGTCCCGTACTTCTGAGTCACAATTTCTTACTACACGTCCTACTATCCATCCGGGCTATCCGCGTATTTACACTAATGGGGAATAGATGTTGAAGGTCAAAGGAATGTAGAGGATGAGTGGGAAGTATTTATAAAAAAAAATCTCATTACACCCAGCCAGAATTCTAAACCCGACCTCCTCGCCCCAAATTGCGCGAATCGGGTCATAATAATAACTATGAAATAGTTGTCCCAAGAATTTACTACTTTCTAAAATAAAACTCTAAAACATAATTATTTACCGCCCATTCCTTTATAAAAATATTTAAAATAAGCTACTCGATTTTTAAAAATTTGTAATTTTGTAGAACATGATCCAAAATGTTTTCTAAAATTATTTTGATTTTTTATTCTAATAGTAATATTTTTTAAACTTAGAAATATATACAGAATTATTAACCTCCCTAACGAAAGCTGGAGATAAGTCTATGTTTGCCTAAGAATCGACGTGAGCACATATCTGTAAACAAAGTAGTTTTATAGTGTTTTATACAAGACACATTGCTTCCTGCCTATAGAGTCAAGAGTATGGCCCATGGCACGTTAGAAACTCTTCCAGCCGTGAAGATGTCGGCGTGAGAAAAACAACTTGTAATTTTGGAGTGTGAATAGGGGCAGGAGAGATGCTGAGGTTTGCTCTCACAACTGTATCATTAGTACTATATTTAAGAGTAGGAACACCTTTACAGTATGTTATTCAACTTTTTTTGGGGGGGGAGGGGGGGAAACATTACTGACACCATTGTATTTGAGTGTGGAGAGAAATATGACCTGTATTATTTTATTATGTAGGGATGTTCTTGCGTGATGACACACTCTCTGAACCAAGAATATGATTTATACTATTTTGTAAAACCAAGATAATTTTTAAAACTGGGTAAATAAATACTTTTTATTTTGTTTTACTATATTTAATTTATTTTTAAAGGGTCTTTTTTTAATGATTGTGTTTAGTAATAACTTCACCGGCTTAATTCAAAGGCTATAAGGTTTCATTAAATGTATAGCTTAACGATTATATAATCTAAAAATGAAAACATTTTCCACCAACAAACATAAAACTATGAAGACAATTCACAGCTTTTTTTTAAAATTATGATATAGTACCATACTAAACTAATTATCTAAATAATTTATAATAAGAACAATATCTTAATCATAGGTCTAAGTTTAACAGTAGTAATCATCACTTTCATGGTTGTTCATTGTCTTTCGAATTGATAACATTTCCTGAATCTCTTGCCACACATTTCTCCCGTAAATGCCATAAGAGCGAACGCAAGGCCGGTTCCTAGCCATACGAATGGTCCTTGCAAGTGTGACAAAGTCAAAACATATGGTTTTTGTTCATATACTTTGTCAATTTCCTCAAGCTTAACATCAGTTCTCTTCAAATCTTTCATCCACTTGTTCATAAATCCAAATTCGACGGCACCAGTTATGATGTAGTTGAATCTGTTGAGAAGGAAACTTCCTTTCGTTAGATACATGACGATCCCTCCTCTCACCACGTAGTTCTCCAGAGGAACGAACATGGGCTCGCCATCTTGGGAAATATATTTGCTAACTCTATTGAGCATAAATATTCTAGGGGCAGCTACAGCGAAATCTCCGTAATAAGCCATCCTGTCAAGGCAAATATTAATCTTGTTGCAGCTTTGGTGTTCTCTTACCACCTTGATGTACCTCCAATCGTCATGGTCCTCGAAGAAGTGCGTTATGTAATCGATGAATCCAAACCTAATGTCTGCAGCAATAAGCTCGTCAAATGACGTTATACTGGGAAGGAAACCCGGATGAGCGAGGACACTGATGAGGGAAGAGTTGTGAGCAGTGATGATCTGCAAACAGTAAATAGCCCACAATATATAAAAAGCTCGGGACACTATACCTGATGGTATAACTATCTGCATGCCAAGCACAGTCGACCAAGTGTTCATAAGAGATCTCACAAAAGTTTGATTTCCCCTGTTTACTTTCCAGAACGTTAATGAAGCCAGAAAGTATATTACGATTACTAGATACCAGAACGAAGGGGAAAATATCTTTAATAAACTCATCCACCGAGGTATGGGCCGCTTTCGGGGAACAAACCAAACAATGGTCTCGTCTATGTACGACACAGTTGCTTCAAATGCTTTGTATCTTTCCACGGAAGATGACATCGAGCAGAATGCAACATCGGACTTTCCCTTCATCAGTTCATCGTTTATACCTGTCCAATTATTGATTGGTGAGGGTAAATACACGATTCGGAAGTTTGTTGTTTCCGACAAGAGTCGAACTAATAGAATCTCGATGCCATTTTTGTACTCTGGTGATGTGCGCACCTTGATTGATTTGGCGCCAAAATCTTCCGCCCTGACCCCAACGTAGGGCGAGTACGGAAAGGTCGAAAAAGTTACCGGACACCCGTGCATGTTTCTCAACACCCGTCGAGGGAACAAAGTGAAGTTTCTTGAGAAACCCACATTGCTCCAAGAGGATATAAATTTTACATTCAGTTTGGCAACTTCACAAGTGCTTCTAGGTGAGTGATAAGGATTCCACGTAAATAGATCAAAGAACATTCCACTTTTATCGCCATTGCATCGGTCCGATGGAATGACAACAACTATATTCGCCACATCTTTTTCCCATAATACTTCCATTACAAGTTTGGATAACATCTTTCGTTGGTTTCTGCCACATATTTCTTTGGTTAAAACCAATAAAAAAATGGCCCTTGGATTCCACAAAGAGTCCCTACTAAAAACACCGACTTGTTTTCGTAAAGTTTTAGTATCACTTAGCCCTAAGCTAATGTAAATTACATAAATACTCACTTCCCTATCAATATGTGGGATAGAACCAGTGCTTCCCACTAAAAGTGTTGTTGAGAAAACACCACTTGTATGAACTTCTCGAAGAAGATGGTCGGACGGTTCCAAGTTACGATGCCTAACGCTGCCATGTGATATTTCTGCTTGGAAGTGGTCATCCTCGCTCTGACGGCGGCCTTGAAAACAAATGACGATATGCCCCCGGGGGACGCTGATATTGATGAGCGCCATTACTAGACTGACGTCGAGTTGATCTAGCGTCAGACTGTGGCCGAGATGCATCGCACTGGCGTTGGCGAGTAGCAGCAGTGGCACCGCTGCTTGGAGGAAACTAATCATGGCGCTCCAGAGTAATCAAGGATGTTGGTTTGATCTCTTTATCTCCCTTCTTTCTTTTCCTTACTTCTTTACACTCTCACTCTTTCTCTACACTCATTGTATTGGGCCTTCTTTCCACGCTCGTTTCTTACTTTTGAACTCAACCGACATCATTCAGATCTGAGTCCGACATATTACCTCAGTCAGTAGAGCGTTTGTCTAGTAAGCTGAGAGTCCCATATTCGATTACTAGCTGGGGTGAAAAAACTATTTCAATGGAAATTTATTTTGCTCTTGGTTAATAAGTGTCCCATCAAAGGACTGGAATCTTGTAACTGTATTCCTCCTAGAATTAATATAGAATAAGCTTTTAGTGCGCTGCATTTAGTCATTTGACAAAAAAATATTATAAACTAGCTTTCTGCATAACATTTTTAAAGTTTCTTAGTACCGCATCTTACTACTCGTTCTGGCCAAACTTTTAACTAATAAGTCACTTCAACACATATTTTCATGCTCTATAATGTCTTATCCTATGAGTCAGACATAAGTGCTGCTTTAAATTCTGACTTATTTTAAGTTAAGAATTAGTGTTCAATCAAATCAATATATGGACTTTAGTTAAATGGTTTGTAATTAATTGGAATGTTCACTCTTTCAATAGTCTGAAAAGGTTGTATAAGACCAGATATCGGTTCTACTCAAACCGATTCACATGCATTACAATGATCCTTTCATCTAAACGGAAACTATTGCCGTTGTTGAGCTTTTACAGCTTTTTCATGGAAGTTATATGTTTCTATTAAATGAATAAATAAAACGCTGAGCAATATAATTTTTGTGCTAAAACACCTTTCTTCATAAGTACAAATTCTAGGAAACTATAAAAAGAAACAGATGTGATTGCCCATAAACACACTTCTTTAATGGCATACGTATAATACACCTAATATACACTACATTCATATCAAGTTATACACAACTGTTTGAAATAATGAATACATAACATTAAATAATATAATAGGACCTTCATAATGTTCCTCATTAGTAACAATAACTGTTTTTTAAATGAAAAAAATTAAAGTAGTTTTACTGAGAAATCCATCTTTAAGAAAAGTTAATGCCTTGCCTACATAATGAAGAGCTTCGTAATAGTGCAGGTAAATTAGATTAATATAAATATATACTATACGTGGAGATACGTCACATTATAATTGTTTGGATCGGAGAAATTTGCCATGTTCTCATATTTATTTTACATGAATGCATTAATTTACCAAACAGTAGGGTGTACGAAGTTCACTTTTACAAAACGAAGCGAACCCAAATCCAATGTATGAAATATTCTCGAAGAAGAATCGAATTTCAAATATTTTTTGTTGATTGTTTTTTGCTTTGAAAAAATATTATATTATATTTATTTATTTAATTGTATGCACTAAACTCATTTATAATTTTTTTTATTACACAATTATCTGTAATATTCCATTCTAATATGATAAATCATGTTAATGTCGACCCGCTTTAGTGGCCGCATGGTCTAAGCTGCTACTATTTCAGTAGACTATACTGCCGATGACGAGGAGACAGAAGTTCAAATCTCGATATTGTGTACTGAGGATGCTGTTACCAAAATTGTTTTCTACTTTCTCTATCTCTCTCTCCCTCCCTTCGCGCAAATGTGGGTGCACTTTCTAATTAAACCATCCTAATCCTTAACACACTAGTGCAATTAGTACATAGACATATAACTCAAACGAGTAGTAAGATGCGGTGCTATTAAAATAAGTTTACTGAAGAAGCTTTGCAATAAAAATAATTGTCGAAGCCGGAAGAAAAACGTCTCAATAATAATTGTCGCTGGAATTTATTACAAACCCTGTTATTTGGAAAATAAAAAGAGTTGACCTAGGCAATTTTCCTCCTGAGTACGACGACTAGTCTCCGTGGTATCTCTCGCATTTAAGTCTTCTATAAGTCCAGACACAACCCACCTGGCAGTCCACCGATCACTTCCCTCGCTGAAAACAGAAATAATGTGTTGATCTTCAGAGAAACGTTAACAATACACTGGTGAACTCCCCAAGCATCGAAAGAAATATTCTTCAGTTCCATGAGTTTGCCTCCTACGATTTCTGGTCTTTTTAACGCCACTGGAAATAGTTGATAAATTTACACCCTGACATTCATCTGACGTTTAAACTCACAGCACTCCTATAAATCATCGGAACGAGCGTATTTACGAAACTATGTGTTTCTAAGCCTTGCTTTGCGGTGATAGGCAGGAGTAAACGTTCAAGTAAGATTTATTTAAACCACGGAAGTATAAAGCCTACACTAATTCGTTGTCCTTTCAGAATGAACTTTGTGATTTACGGTATTTAATTAATTTGACGCTTACAATATGAACTTCCAAGTTCAGCCCAACTTAGTTAGAAAGGGCACACGCTTTGGTGGTCGCATGGTCTAATAAGTCATTCCCGTATTATTCCTGAATTTCCGTTGATGGGGAGATTGAGGTTCGAATCTCGGTCGGATGTATGAAGGGTGACTTTATTCTAAATCGTTTCCCACTCTCCCTTCACACAATTGTTAGCACTTTTCCTCAAAAAATATACCATCCGCATTCCTCTATTTTTTATTTTTTTTTGCCGCCCCGTGTGTTATGCACTACCTGTTCAGGCAATATGCACATCTGATAATTACTATACCGGGGTAGGGAGGATGAAGAAAGTATTTAGAGGTAATCTACCCACATTCGCGTGGAAGAAGAGTGGGAAACCATTTAGGAAAAATCACCCTCAGTAGACCCGGCTGTAATTTGAACCCCGGTCTTCCCGTCATTGGCAGGCTTGTCTAAAACCAGAGTTTTATGCCTTAGACCATTCAGCCACTGAAAGGGGATAATAGCCTAATTAATGTATACATATGAACGGATACTAAGACATTTATACATACTGTATGAAGGACTCTTTTGATTATTTATAAAAATTGCAAAAATAATTTCCATACATATATGCATACAGTAACAAAATGTTTTTTTAATCCTTTAAGAGTAATCACCAGGTTATTGTAGACAAGTCTCAGCGGATTCATATTTTCATTTTTAAAGCTTTTGCTATAGTATAATATTCAGAATGTATAATAAAGTGTTTAATAATTGCATTGGACTTTCATTTTAATTTTTTTTAAACTTGCAATTCTCACAATGGAAACTATATTTATCTATATTTTAAAAAGCCAACAAAAATTAAATAAAATTTTGTGGAAAATTCATTCATCGTAGATATAGAACATTCACAACTGAATCAAACATAGTAATAATAATAATATTTTAAATTAAATCTCCCGTAGGTTATAGCGTATTTATTGTTGAATTATTCCTTATTAACTGCGAGTGCCTGGTGTTGTCTGGGTCAAGTTAGTGGTAATTTTACATTTATTTAGATTTAAGGTTGAAGTTTATTTTAGGTGATTCACTTCAATAAAAAAAACTAATAACTTCTATATTAATCAAGATATAATGAGAGTGAATACTACTGGATATCTTATTAACTTCACGCACGGGCGATTACGCGATTGAAGTAAAAGTTTAAAAAAAATGTCACCGGCAGTGTGTGAAATCCAGGCGTTCTATAAAGTGCTTAGGCTTTCTACATAATGCCAAAGTGGTTTTGGCAAAGTATGAAATAAAAGAGTTTTGCTAATGTATTTCTTGGTTATTTTCAAGTCCTTTTTATTTTTGAAGTCCCTGAATATGCTACCAATTCTTTTATCCTGTTCTATGTAAGTCTTGCGCTGTTTTCTTGCAGGTTTACCTAATTCCTAGTATTTAGGTTGGTCAGGTTAGGTTATTTTAGAATAGGGTAGTTAGGTAAGGTAAAGTCAGGTTAGGTTAGCTATTGTAATATATAGTGATTGATTATTCTATAAATTCCCTACGAAAAGTATGAAATATAACAGCAAAACTAATTTATTTATTTAATACTTTACTAGAACCACTTAGGAATTATATATAAAACCAAGGTATTTTATAGAATGCTTGGTTTACACACATTGCCGTTAACATATATATATATATATTTAAACTTCTCCATTTATCATTGTTTCTCATTGTAAATAAGCAAGGTTTCGGCTTTTAGATTTCTTAGTTTTAGAGTTCTAACGTTGACACAATATTATAGACATACATAAACTAACAGACACCGATTCTATATATTTTTATGAGTATTGTGATTATGGTTATGATTTATATGATACAGAACGTACTTGAAACGCGTTAAAAAAATATATTACCTGAGCTATATTAGGATTCTGACTTGAAAGACCCTTATCGGGAGACACTTGTACTGAATGTCCGGCTCATCTAGTCTGATTTATCTGGTGTGAGGGAAGTCGGGGTTTGAATCCCTTCCTGATTTACCGAGGTTTGTGTTTACTAAAGTAGTCCACCATCTCTCCAGTCGACCTCGGTGGTCTAGGGCTAAAGTTCTCGCCTCACGACTCAATTGTTCGTGGTTTCAAACTCAACTGACATCGACATATTTTTTTCTTTGTGTAATAAAAATCTGTAATACAACTTCCTTCGAAGGGGAAACAATTCGTCGGGTCCATGTCGTTTGTGGCTTGTAGAAGAACTCTGGAAAGTATGTGAAAATACTTTTCCGGCAAAATTGGTAGGACCTTTCGTGCGTGCTCGAAAAAATTCACCGTGGAAGGCAATGGGAATCACCACACTTTCTGAACTCCCCTATTACATGGGATGTATACCATATAGTGCAGGCAACACTAACCAGCCGAAGGGATGAGTATATGCCCAGTTCTTGATGGATAGAAATCACATCAGATGAGCCTTTGGGTTGCTAACTTATTAATAATATTATTCCTTCACTCAAATGCGAGTATGTTTTCTCTAAATTCTATCTTCTCTACCCCTGACTCATAAATAAAATGCGTCTATTTCGGACTAGTAGTAAAATGAGGTGGAGTAATAATAACACTAAAAATAATAGTGGCAAAACATTTGGGTTATTTCCCGCAATATAATCTTCAAATCGTTTATTCTAATATGAAACATTTTTTTTGTATTTTTTGCTTGAAAATTTGCAACAACAAAAAAATCATTAAATATTTAAATTGTAATTACAATGTGAAAGCTTTACTTGGATTTTTTTTAAATTGAAAATCTGCATCTTTTAAATTTATTCGTTATATAATTATAGCTATTATCGTGATCTAAACCGTTACCAAATTATAATGTTTTTAATTGTTTACTGATGACAAAAACTGCATCACACGGTAGACTACAATGTGTACCTTGCCAGCCAGCAAGCGACGGAACACACACTACCTCTTTTGTTCATTTTTATAGAAACAAGGTCGTATAACATCGTTATATATGGGGTAATAAAAAACTATGTAAATTCGTCGTTGAAGTTTTATCTCATAATGATAAAAAGAAGTGTTACATAACACCGCCGAGAATGTAGTAACACTATGAACTACGTCATAAATATATAGGTGACAAAGTGTTTTTTGCATTAACGTTTTTCAAGCTAGTTATGAGGAGATGTGCAGAAGATCTTTTTTTATATATTTTTATCGTCAAGTAATATTTTGTCAACATTTTACAGCGACTATTGAATTGTTGGACATAATTTAAAATATTGCAATCTATAATTATTGTGTTACAATACACCCTCATATCAGAGGGGTTAAAGTGGTGGACCAAAAGCCCCGAAGAAACTTGTTTGATTCAATTTACGGGTACCTAATTTAATTTCCTCTCTACGTGTGTGGGGTAATTTTCATACTCGGACAATACACTTCCTGGCCCAAGGTTTTGGAGAAAAGCTAGCTCACTGGACTGTGATGCTCGTGGATTGACCAACACTATCTGTATTGAGGATATTTTTAATACGTTGTAGTTTTTCATCCACAATCCAAATGATTTCTTAAGCAATTCCTTGATTTCATCCTCTTTCATTAAACTCGCTTAAAGTCATTGATTTCTCTGGTGGTATTATATTAGGCAAATAAACAATAGGGTGGTAAGTAACTTATAGCAAAAACCGAACGCCTCTTTTCCAATTTAAAATCAACATTTTTCTCCCATAATCTTGTCATGTTCTCGCTCTGTAAACATAGTTAGTTGCTTCGGAAATGTTAGATGTAAATTCCTCCCGAGTCACGTGTTGTTGTTTTTTTACATTTTCAGCACAGTTGAGCGCTAAATACCGTATTGTTCTGCTCGTGGACTAGAATTTAAACCCGTGCTTGTTGTACACGTCGAGCAGGAAAGAATTCCACGGAGTAATCTAGAGGCCCGAGAACAATGCACACTTAGGCCTACTAAAGTATTTTTATCAGCATCGGAATTCATTTTATAAACAATTTTGCAACAACACTTATGAAGGAAGCATTGTTTGAAAGTAGTTCCGCAATACTCTGCGAAGGAAGGTTAACAAAATTAAATAAATTATTAATTTCCTGCGATGGTTTAAAATACTGTCAGATAGAATTTTATACTAAGCGTAAACACGCTTCGGTGGCCGAATAATCTAAGGCAGGCGTGTCGGTAGAAAAAAAACTATGCTGAATTCCACAAAAAGTATTGGCGAAAGGAAAAGTGAACTAAGAACTATGTATGTTAAAAGTACACTTTAAATATAAATCATAATTATAAATAGCAAGAAACTATAATAGATTTATTTAAATGATGAAGCTATACAATAATTATATTTTGAAAATTTTAAAAATGACACTGGACACGAGAATCGAATCCGGGATCTTTGGTTTAGTACGCCAATACTCTAACCATTGAGCTATCCAATAATCGTACCATGTTATGGGTTATTCTTCATTCATATTTTTAAGGCAGAGTCCATGATGGACGTGTATAAACCGTCCTCTACAAATGTGTGGTTTATTAAGATCACGAGCTATCAGATAACGCAGCTACATCCGAATCGGTAGTTGACTTATTGCTGCCACTTGTACAGTTATTAAGTTGTACGGAATCATATATAATTGAGAATCAAATAGCCAAAGCTATTATACTCGTATATGTTCAGAATATTATATATTTTCAGAATATGATATCTAGATGCGGCTAAATCCATGCTAAAACATAAATAATATATTTGGCTATTTGATTCTTATATTATAATTAATTACGTGTTGATATAAATTAATCATATCTTTATAAATAATTAAAATACGAGTATATCGTTTATAGTAATTTCAATTTCACTTTACTTTATTGTAGTGCTGGCCAACAGTCGTGAGACCTATGAAAGGCCAGCACTGAAAAGTACACACATAACTTACAAATACATATAATTGCATGAGAAAATAAGATAAACAATCAGCTAAATAATTATATATACTGATGAATAGTTATGAAAAAGTAGTAATTACTAATGATAATAATAAAAAATAACAATAATAAAAATAACTAAAGAGTAATAACAATCATAATAATAATAATAATAATAATGAGAACAATAATAATAAATTAACCCCCATTTTATTTTTCAAACGGTGCGGCGCTTGGATCTTTTGATGAACCAACATACAATGCAACTCGATTCTTCTTTTTATAAACGTGGGTGAAATACACTATTAGGAATCGTGACGTTTTAAAATCGGACAATAATTGGGACAATCTAGCAAGTGAGGTTGGTATACCAGATTTTTACTCTTTGCTTGCCAGAGATCGATTCACAAAATTGGTTAAATTTGCGCACCGAATATGTGTAATGTTTGACAGGACATAAATGTCTAAGCAGTTTGTGTTTTATTATGAAATAAAAAACACAAAATTCATGTTTTAGGACATGCATTTGTGATCCTTTATCAATTTTGAAAATGACTTCAACATAAAACTCAAATTAGTTCTGCCAATAAACGGTCTAATATTTTTGTTAAAAAAATAAAGGCAAAGTCTTGAAAATTATAGTTTAGTAGTAATTTTCTCTTTTCAATAGTAATAACTTTATAATTGAGTTGTTTTTACATTATATCGTGAAAATATTCCATTGTTTTTAAACGTGACCCCCTAAGAATTTTCGAGTTTCAATGTGGCCCTTATGAGCAAACGAGTTTTATACATCTGGTCTAAGGCGTTACTCTTGTGTTAGACTGGCCTGCTGATGACGGGGAGATTGGGTTGGAATCCCGGTTGGGTGTACTAAGGGTAGTTTTTTCCTAAATTGTTTCCATTTAGCCTTCCACGCAAATGCTGGTAGATTACCTCTAAAATTCTTCCTTCCTTATTTTCACTCCATTAGAGTAATTATCATATATGCTAACAAGCTGAACATGTATTAAGACTCGGTAACAGAAAATATAGTAAGCGCAAACCCGTAAAGCTTAAATGATAAAACCGAAACTTTTTATAGGTAATGTGGGAGCATATTTAGGGAATAAAACTCTCAATACCCCCAGCTGGGGCTCTATCGATGATCTCCGATTCACCATCACTCCAGTATACTTCGACCGTATTGGTGATCACATATTCTAGGGTGTCACTGTCTAAGTACACTGGATTAATGGTGAATGGGAGGTGGTTGATGGAATTCTTGTTGGGGGTATTTAAAGTTTTATTCTTTAAATATTCTCCCACACTCTCTATACACAAATGCGGGTACATCCTTTAAATTTGGCCTTCCTCGTACTTTTGCCATTAGTGTATGCCCTGTACGTTGGGTAAGGCACATTGAACAAAACAAAACACTCTAAGGCTAAATTAGTATCAAAATTTTATCAATATCAAATATAATTTTGGTTCCCTTTCGCTGGATGATAAATTAATGATTGGGTGTCTGATTGTTGTGTTTGTTCTAAATAAAAGTTCGGATGACCCATAATAACGCTGCATAAAATATGTAAAATTAATTATAATATTTCAAAATGTTTGATTGGAAATAATTTAAGTTACATTGACATAAAAGTGGAAAAAAGCAAGATAACGAAGGTGCTTAGAAAAACAAACCCAGTAAAGAAAGTAACAATCATTGGAAAGGAACTCGATAAAGTGGAGGATTTCTGCTATCTAGGAAGTAAGATTTCCGCAAACGGTAAGATCCAGGAGGAAATAGGACAAAGAATATGGAATATTGGACAATTATACCGTGGGGTTAAGGATATAATCTGGCAATGGAATATAGGAAAAGAGGCCCAAAACTTTGTTATATAAGACATATAATCTTCCAATATTGACCTGTGGTTCTGAAACCTGAACATGGATGAAGAGCGATTTAAATATATTGCAGGCAGTAGAGATGAAGTTCTTGCATTGAGAATGTAACAAGAGACAGGATAAGGAATGAAATAATTAAGGATGGTTTAAAGTTATAATTATTAGAAGACACTGAAGAAAAAAAGGTTTCTGTGGTTAGGTCATGTGATGAGGATGAAGGACTGAATGCCTAAGAAATACTTACAGAACAAAGAGAAGGGTAGAAGACCTATTGGAAGAACATGCACAAGATGGACGGGCCAAGTGCAGAAGGACATGGAAGGTAAAGGAGAGGACTGGAAACGCGTGGATGAGGGAGAAGTTTGGAAAGATCTTAGCAATGGAAGAGGATGTACCAGACGACCCGCAGAGGTGTGAACCTCGAATGATGATGATGATGATAATAAAGGGGAAGATAGTAAAACCACACTTTTTGCTGTCGTTGGAGCATTGGAACCATATGAAGGCTACATGAGAGAAAAGTGTAAAATCACACTACTCACATTTTCTAGGGCAAAAACTTTTACGTCTCAAATGTCATAAGGACCCCTATAAATACATTTTTTTTAATTTACTGTTGTATATGATGGCGACCTCTTTTAACCATAACATAAAGTACATTAGAAAGGTCTCGTGGTTGTCTAACATATGGCAGCACTAATGCAATTTCAGTTAAAATTTAACTTTCCCCATTTTTCTCTGTACCCTCCATATTTAGTCAATAATTACGTGGTATTTTTTATCACCGCGTTTTACTATCCGTTCGGGTTATATGCCTATTTACTAACTACACTAATGTGGTAGGGATAAATAAGGTTGAATTTAGAGGAAGTGTACCCACATTTGCGTTGAAGGAAAGTGGAAAAACATTTAGTAAAAAAAACAGCCTTAGTACACCCGACCGGGATTGAACCTTGCCTTCGGCAATCTGGTCCGTTGCGAGAATAGCACCTTAGACCCGCCGAAACGGATTTCTGTGCTTTTAAATCCCTAAATTGAGTAGGTATAATTTAATTAATTTCTAAAAATAAAGACCCGCATCGGTGGTAACGTGGGCTGAACATCTATCTCATCTAGTCTGGTTTGCCGTTGATGTGCAGGTCGGTGTTCTAATACAATCCGACGGCTTACAACCATCTTTCTACCTAATTGGACTATAAATTCTACCTTCTTCATCTTCACCGCGTTAGTGCAATTACATTTGGATGGTCGAGACGGAGAAAAGATTCGGCGCAACATATAAACCTAATAAAAAATGTATTTATCAAAATATATTAGACCGCCATTTTTAAACATCTTTTAAAGGAGTACACCCTATATGTTTGATGAATCTCATGAGTTTATTAGCTTGAAAATAAAACAGTAAAATATAGTACTTTGATTTGAATCTCAATTCACGTCCATCATGTCCTTTTATCTCCACTAACTTAATTTCTTTACGTCGTAATTTTGCAAATATTTTTTCTTAACTGATTATAATTTGGTTGTTTTTCTCTCGTTAAAATGGCATGCATTCTAATACAAATACTGCTGCAAACTATTTAATTATTTTTTAGAAGACGAGATCTAATATCAGGAAGAATTATGACTTTGTTGAGAGAGAAATCTAGTGAAGGTCGTATTTTCAATTAAGACATTTAATGTTTTCATTTGCGGTCAAAACAAAACCAAAATGTGCCCATTCTCATATCAAACTAAGCTCTATGATGCATATCTATAGGGGGATACATATTATCTAAACATTATTCTGTGATAATTCTCTATAGCTAAAAACTGAATATTTAGAATCACTGTTTAAACGTCATGCTTATCTAGTATGATTTGCTGGTAACAAGTAGGCTAGGGTTAATATCGCATCTGGGTTTATTGAGGTTTTTTTACTGGAATAATTCCCCGCTCTCCCTCCACGCAAATTCGGATACTTTTCCTCTAAATTAAACCTTCCTCCCGCTTAACACATCAGTATAACATGTAACTCGAACGTGTAGAGACACGCGCTGGAAGAAGAAAAAAAGTTACGGCACGCACTGGTGGTCACTAGGTCTAGTGTTTCAGGCTCGCAATAGACAAGAATGATGGTGAGAGGAAGGTGGGGTAGTTTTCCACGTGTTATTTATCAAGTTAATCCTCCCACATCTCCTCCACGCTAATTTCCTCTAATATTGGACTACCAATAAGTTGTTAGTAGTCTTTGTTTTAAACGTACTAATTAACATAAAGTAAAATAAATAATTTTTAAAAATTATTCAAGGTCAACTTTAATAACGAACAGTAAACCTTGCCGGTAAGTTTGATGAGTATAGGCATTTTGTACGTACTTGACTAGATTTTACCACATTAAAGCAAATTTTAAAAATGTGTGTGCTCTTCCATCGTAGCTAAGTGGTTATAGTAGTCTTTGAATCCCTAGTTCGATTCCGGTTTGCGCTTATAGAGAGGTTAAAAATTAATAAGTGTGTTTATTATGCTATAAAATAAATAACTCTTTTTTTTAGTGTCTTATCACCTCTACAGGTTATAAGCATATGTATTAGTTATGCTAAGGATTTAGGGATGAGAAAGGTTGAATTCGAAGTTTGTGTAACCTCATTTGCGTAGTAGAAGAGTGGAAAACAATTTTATAAAAGCCACCCTTAGTACAACCGACCGGGATTTGAACCCAGATCTTCCAGTCATTGGCAATCTAGTCTAACACGATATTGACGTCTTAGAACATGAGGGTACCGAAGCAGGTTCTATCAAATTTAAAACTGTTTAGAAACTAGAATCGAATTGTAGCATTAATAGTACAATATGATTAGTTTGTAAATCATGTACTGTACTTATATGTGTTTTATAAAGTACAAGTTAATTACCCCAATTAATTAAAGAGTAGAGTCTACTGCACAGTTGTATATAGACCCCTAATATCTCATAAATAATGTTATAATGTATAATACAATTCTAAAAAAAAAATGTATCGGTAATCTAACTACTCTTTAATAAGTTTTCCTCAAACTAACAAATACATCAATTTGATAATTATTTTATGAAACACTCTTCAGATATAAATTTTAAACAAAACTGTTTTAGTTATTAATTTTTAAATACAGATTCAAAAAAATCAATAAATCACCCTAAAATCAATTTGTATCTGGAAAACAAGTATATTGTTTTATTAACCATGTAAAACACTCGCCAAATATGTTTTTAACACAATTGGTAAAGTAATTTAAGAAACATTCAAAATTATGAATTGAAGTAAGGAGCGTTATTAAAAATAATGGATAAGACTGGGATATTAAATGTTGAATCTAATGTCAATTTAAAGTTGATTGAAGATTATTAGAGAGAGATGTTACGTTATATAAATTATACAATGAAGCAAATAAATATACCTGAACCAGTAGCGTTTATGTCTACCGGGTTAAGGGTCTTGGGTTTGGTTTCCAGAGTGACCGAAAAATACGTAATTGGTTAAATGTTGGTTTATCTTTTTAAACTGAAGAATTAACGGCTGGAGGCTTGATTTGGTGTTTGTTCTAGATTTAAGTTAGATTTTTAAGTCGTGTGCTAATATAATCAATCGGTTCAGAACGTGCGCGTTAAATACTTAAAATTTAAAAAATACAACACTTTCTTTGTATGAGAAAGTAGGTGACCTGGCGGTCTAGGGGTAAGGTGTCAAACTTCTGTGCTATGGGTGCGGGGTTCAATCCTCGGTCCCGGCACAGATTTATCTGATTACCAAACCCTTCCTTCACCTCTGACAAGACGTGTATTAATCACAACTAGAGATGGGTCGAATCCGAATTCGAATCCGTATCTACATTTTATTTTCGAATCTCGAATCCGAATCCAAATTCTAGCAAATCCTTATAAATTTAAATGATTTACAAATAGACCCACATTACACAATATAGGCCTAAACTGTGAACTAAGATTTATTTCAATCGTGCTTTCAATTTTAATCAAACCCAACCCCCCCTTACAAAATACAGGTTAAAATCCAGCCAAATTAAACAATCTAGACTCATATTATTGTTTAAAAATCAAATCAATCAAAATTTGAATGTATTTGAGTTATTTTTAAGTCTTGTTAGAATGGGTTAGGTTCCTAAAAAACATGTGAAATAAACAGATTAGGCCTATATATCCTTTGATCAACTTTAATCATCATTAATGGATATTTTATTGTATTAAGATAGCAAAAATAAAAATACAAACGGATATTTTTAATAAAGACTAAAACAACAAGATTAACAATTAAACATATATTGGAAATAGTGAACTCAATAATGCTTAAATATGTTTTATTATAATTTTCTTTTATATCCATTATAAATTTTTGCGTAGAAAACAAATATATTCGATTCTTGCGATATATCGATTTCTGAGAATACATTCTATTTAAAATACGAACATATTTTCGACTACAATATGTTCATTCACATTTTATAAGGCAGGACTACGTTTGAATATTTCTACAATAACTTCAATAACATAATTTAAAAAAAACTAAGTTAAAATCAATTAAAAAATAAATAATGGATTAGCAAGTCGTTATTTGATTCTTAAAACTCGAGAGTGCTTACTAAGTGATCAGATTACCTGGATCGATTTTAAACAAACAATCTATATACGATACGTAGGTCGATAGGGATAAATAAACAGGTTTATCGCTGTCTGACTGTTGACAGTATTTATTTTTCATGAAACCCAACAAAATATCTAACTTAAGGATCGTATGCAATAAATTGGGACTCTTTACATAGTTGTAGATAATTAAAACCAGTTGGGTAGTAAGAATTAACAGTATCTTTATTTTAATCATCACTCGGGCGATTAAACATATACGTCATGGCGGCCGACTTTGTATCGTGTGTAATGGTGGCTGACTTTGTATCATCCGTAATGAGTTATTATTTCTGTTAAAAAAAAGCCATGATTTGTTTAATTTAATTCGAGTTTATTTGTAATTATAGTTTTTATTTTCAATTTTTGAAGAGTTTTAATGTGTTTATTAAAATATTTACAAGATTGTTCGTGGGGTGAAAGTTTATAAGTGAGCATGTGCTGAAACGGTCGAGTCGAAGTTTCCCATACGGTTGGGAGGGTAGGGTACTAGGCACGTAAGATTGTCCACACCTAACGATTATTTTTATTTTTTTAAAGGAGATTTTATTAACGTTTATCTCTTTTGTCCGACAAAATAAATATTATGGATTAAGTTGTGCTTTCAAGTAGACCTAACTAAGTAATTTTTAAATTCAACATATGATGCTTTGCTTATGAGGTGAAAGATTCGATCATCGAATCCAGTAAAACACCGAATCCTCGAATCTCGAATACTTGTCAAGATTCGGTGGATTTGAGGATTCGAAGATTCGAGTGGCCCATCTCTAATCACAACTTGTGAATGTGAGGAATGCCAGGCCTCCACAGTGATTTGGATCCCACATTAAACTGTATGTCCTCCATTTCATCTCACAACCATCCTACCATTACATCTTAGCGTAAGTGAGTATAACCCGAGCGGTTAGAAAGACGCGGCGCAAAAAAAAAAAAAAAATGTAATTCATTTTTGTGCGTTGAACGAACACATATGATGAAATACCCTTTTCGGCATGATCCGCAAGACGGAATTTACAGGTGAACGAGTTTTGAAGGTTAATGAAACCTCAAGAGTGGCGTCATGAATGAAACCGATGGATCACGATACAATAGGGAGGTTTGAACTCACGTCTGCTCGAACAGTGGATGATTCGGCATCTTCCTTCATGAAACAAGGGTCGCTTTATTAATATACGTTAAGGTTAAATGGTAAACTCCGTATTTTTGTGGTTTATTGACTAAAAAACCTCTTTTTAGACAAAGTAAGGATAATATTGCTTCAATAGAAAAATAGAGTTTAATTTTCTTCACATGATGATATCAACAGTTCTTTAATATCTTTCTAGGATGTTCTAGAAATTAATGACAACTTTATCTCTTCATTTAAAAGTTTCTCATCTAATACATACGATAGATATTTAAAAACTGTTAATCTCCTTGTGAAGACAATTACATTTTTTTTTACTGGAGCAATATTTTATTTATTTTGGCTAAAAAAGTATATCTTCAAAAACTGCAAAAACACCCTTAACTCGTGTTTCCTGCACTCCCACCCGAAGGATGTTCAATATACTTTTGAGATATTTTTAAAATGGTCTTTGTTAAATCATTTATACTAATTTGACTAAGAATTTTTTGTTCAAAAATAAATATCATTGAGAACTTTCTAATCATGTTTATTGTTACAAAAATATCTATAACGTGTTTATTGAAGTTTATTGTGGTTTAATATTCAATTATTAAATTTTCATTAAATGTGTTAGTATATTTTATATAGCAACGAAAAAATTAGAACACGTCCCAAAGGAATGTTTGTTTTATAACATAAATTTTTAGTCAATATGAACTAAATGACAAAAATTTAAACCTTCAACACTCTCAACCTAATGTGACCAGGAATCATACAAGGATAATCGTGATGTTTAGTTATTTATTTATTTTTGGCACAGAGTGTCTCATTACCCGTCCAGGCTATCCGTATGCTTTCACTAAGGGGATAGATATAAGAATGTATAATTGAGATAAAATGTACTTGAATTTGCGTGGAGGGAGTGTGATAAAGCATTCAGTAAAAATCACACTGTTTTAAATCGAATAATGACCTTGGCGACCTCGACAATTCAGTATATTAATTGAGTTATGCCTTAGACTGTGCGACCACCTATATGGGTAAGTGCTAACACTATAAAATAAGTTTTTTTAGGTACTTAACACTCTCAATGGTGATCGCGTGTTCTAAGACGTCACTCTCCCCATAGACTGAATTACTAAAGATGGGGAGGTCGGGGTTTGAATCTCGACCACGTACACTTGTGAGTTTTCGCTGTGGCTTTGCTATCCACTTTCCCTGCTAATGAAGGTACACTTATTCTAAAACAGCCTTCCTCTTTTAGCGCTTAGTTTAAGCTGTAAGTAACCTTTGTGATAAGCGCGCTAGTTTTTTTGTTGTTTTTTTTCAAATATATCGAAACGCACGTAGACTCTCTCATCCACGGCAGAACAAGAGATGTAGGAAGTGAGGACGCGACCCTTATCTCGCGTGTGTGGATCTTACTTAAAACGTGGAACAAGAGTCAATATTTGATCTGTTACAACTCGGCAAGGACGCGCAAATAGCGAGGTCTGAAACAACCGCAGCCAACCCAACAACAACAATAATAAAAAAACTATCAGAAAGAGAGACTGTTAATTTTGTTACCTTGGGAAAGAGGCGTGTGGATTCGTTTCGTTAACAGCAAAGCCGATATAAGCCCTCAAATGTGGCCTGGCGCTCTCTTCTCTTTCAGGTGTGTTTAGGCAGCGGACTTTTGGGTGATCCGCAAATCACGGGTTTCAGTAATGATTCTATCTTGGTAATAACACACATCATGCGGACTCCTTGTGTGGTAGTGGCGCGTTATTTCCTTTCAGCGTGCCTGTATGGGCGGGGGTAGAGGAAGGAACCACGTGGGGGATACTCTCTGGTGTCATTCCGACACCATTTGGGTGCATTGGCTTAGTACCGGCATGTCACGAACTTCTACACATGATGATTTGTGATGTGGATTGGGAGCGTTCTGTATTCTATGTTTTCATTGTGTTTTTCCTGGTAGATTTAATTAATTTAAAATATAAGAAAAAAGTGATAGATAGGAGGTAGATGTTTACTGTAATATTTTGTCCAAATTAGAGCTATCAACTTCAAAAAATTTACCTTAGCAAAAATAATGCATCACTTCTAAAACAAAATGGTGCTATGTGCAAACGAATTTTGCCATTTAAGCTGAGTTTAAGTACATACACTTTACTTAAATTTGAAATCTATTAAAGTTTTTCAGATTCATAGAATGACTTTCAAAGAATTGGTATTATTAGTTAAAGAATATTCCAACCTATATGACCCCTCTCATCCTAAGTACCACGATAATTTGTTGAATGTTCCACACGGTGGCTCGGTTCGGCGCGTTACAGGGGCGGGTGGAACTTTGGAGGAAGAGCGCACAGAATTCCAGACGGTAGCTTGGCGCGGCGCGTTACAGGGGTGGGCGGAACTTTGGAGGAAGAGCGCACAGAATTCCACACGGCAGCTCGGCGCGGCGCGTTACAGGGGTGGGCGGAACTTTGGAGGAAGAGCGCACAGAATTCCACACGGTAGCTCGGCGCGGCGCGTTACAGGAGCAGGCGGAACTTTGGAGGAAGAGAGCATAGAATTCCACACGGTTCGGCGCGGTTCAGCGCGGCGTGCTTTAGTGGGCGATGAGCGTTAGACTCGCATCATATCGTCTTTGACTGGGAGAGTCCGACCTCAAATTCAGGCCGGCTGCATTTAGGTTGGTCTTCTATATGTGATGTTATTACGGGTTTTCCTAATCCACCATAAATTACAATTGTGGGGGAATTTCCTTTAAGTTACTCTCCTCGGTCATATCCCTTAGATTAAGCATACTATACCCCCTTGTGCTAAAGTTTACCTATTAAAAATAATTGTATGTAAAATACTTTTACTACTGATTATTATTACTAAGCCCACATCGATGTTCACATGATTTAACGTGTCATGTAGTTGTTAGACAAGATTGTAGGTGAGAGACAGATCGGGGTTCGCATCTTTGTTGGGCTCACGGAGAGTAGTTTACTATACATAATTTCACACTATAACTCTACACAAATATGGGTACATTTAATCTTAAATTCTACATTCTTGATCCCCATTCCATTAGTGCAATTAATGTGTGCATATAACCCAAACTAGTTCAAAGATGCCGTGGAAAAATGAATAGTAGCACATTACATGTTTTTATTAAATCACTAATGGGTCGTTGCAGTGATGGATGCAGATAATCGCACTAAAATGTATGTTAAACTTTTTGTTGGGAAAAGATCTGTATAATAAGCTCCACTCACTTTTTAGTTCAATGTTTTCTTGTGAAAGCCTATCAACTTTATTTAGATATTTAGTTTTCGGTGTGTAATTTGAATAAAAACGTATATTTTCCCCCTTCAGGCTCCGATAAGAACTTTAAAATGCGATGATGAAAAATGAGAGTGTGTTTGAATGTATGATTGTGTAAGTTATTGGGTAAATGTGAAAATGAGTGTGGGAGTGTGAGTGTTAAAATGAGAGTGTGAGTGTGAGGCGTGAGAAAGTGAGCGCAAGAGACTGATAATAGTAATCAAGAGAGCTCGAGTGAGTATGAGCGAGTGATAGTGTAGTGAGAATAAGTGTATGTTTTAGAGAGATGAATACTGGGAGAATAGAAAAAGAGTGTGTGTATGAGGAGAGAGAGAAAGTTTGTGTGAGAGAGAGAAAGAAAGTGAATATGTAAGGGAGAATGTGTGATAATGTGTGTGAAGGAGAGCGTGTGTGTGTATGTATGTGTGAGAAAAGAAAGTGTGTACAATTTTGGAAGAGATATTGTGTGAAAGAGTGAGAAAATGTGAGGGCGTGTGAGAGAGAGTTTGAGAGAGAGAAAGTTAGAAAGGGAGAGATATGCTTAGAGAGAGAGAGAAATAGAGCAAGAGTTTAAGAGAGAGAGAGAGTGAATGTTTGAGAGAAAGAGTTAGAAACAAAAATTGAGAAAGCGAGTTTGATAGAAAGACAGTTTGAGAGAAAGAGAGAGTGGGTTTAAGAAAGTGTTTGAGAGAGTGATATTGAGATAAAGAAAGAGTTTGAGATAAAGGAAGTTTGAAAGAGTGTTTGGGAGAGAGAACGAGCGTTTGTGAGAGCGTTCAAGAGATAGAACGTTCGAGAGAGCGTTTGAGAAAAAGAGAGATTAAGAGAGAGAGTATTATAAAGATAATGTGAGAGAAGTTGAGTGATAAAGAGTATGTGAAAGAGAGGTATAAAGTATGAGAGAGAGAATGAGTAAAGATTGTATTAGAGAGTGTTTTATAGAGTGTGTGAGAGAGAGTCTGGTAGAGAGAATGTGAAAATATATATGTGGTACTCAAATTTTACAGTACTTTGTAATATAAAATTAAGTATTAGCATGAAAACATAAGTGAACTTACTGTATTTGTAAGAATGTGAGAAAATATATGAGGTACACAAAACTTTACTTTTAAATATTATATCCTCAAAATTAAGCGGTAAAATGAAAACCAAGCTTAACTTGTGTATTTTTATTGTGTTACACTATTTGCTAAAATGATCATCAAAACCCATTAGTTGAATAAACTGAACATCAAAATCCATTATTTAAAAAAATGAACACAAAAACTCATACTTAAATAGTTAAAATGGCTTGTTTTTAACATTATTCAAGATAATTTTACTGTTGCTTATCTTATAATACATACCAAAACATATTTAACATCATTTTATCATGCGCGAAACAAAACGTTAACAATATTCTCATGAACTTAACAACTTAATCTTTTAATTTTCGAATTATGCCCTATATTATTGATTTAAATGCGAAAGGATAACAACATTCCAATAAAAATAAATGTTTCCCCAGTTTAGGCAATTCAATTTATATGTGTTATGACCAGCATCCAAACATAAATATCATTCAAAGAAAAAATTGTGATGTGCTCGGACCAACAAATAAAGATTGAGCTATTATTTTTCAGCCAAAGAAATATATTTTGTTTAGAGATTTACAGCCATGGAGCAAATAACGGCTTTCATGGTTACTAAACAAAGAATGAAAAACTGAAAATTCTCTGTGAAAATCGGGTTTTCACGGAAAACTACTATTTTTCCCGACATCCTGGACTCCTAACCGTTAAAATGAGTTGTCGTTTGTCAAAATCTGTTGTCATTTCTTCGTAGTTTCTATTACCGGAAAAGTGTTTATCAAATGATTTATAAGATACCTGCTTCGGTGGTCGGGCCTCAAATTCGGATTGATTTCGTTTGAATTTTACCTTCACCATCACGTTGCACACACATAAAAAAAGGATTAATTTTGAGATCATCATACATATTTGTAGGTGCAATGTTCACACAGTATTTAAATTAATAAAATTGTAAAAAAAAAACGCTATGGAAACATGTTTGTGATTTAATTCCAGAAATAATAATCAAGTTCTGTTTAACATTTTGGATTATTTTTTTCAATATTAAACAAAGAAATATTTCTTTAAAATAATATTATCATCAACATACTTGATTTAAATATAAAATAATGCAAAAAGCTATTTACCAAGAAGGATTTTGGTTCGGATATGGGAGAGTCCGAGGAAAGTATTAACGAGGTTTTGAAAACAGAGTGATGTACGAGATAGTCGAAGCTGATTATGAGGGAAGTGACGTCTTAACTTAATTACTCTAAGGTTACTTTACAGAAGCGGAAACTTTTGTATCTCCGCAATGGTTTGAGATATTAAATAACTTATTATTTCAAAATTGTAGTACTATTAATGATTTTAAAAAAAGATTTATTTTAAATATACCTTTAGTCAATATTTATCTTTTGTATTGGTCAGAATTTATAAATAAGGAATTCAATAGAAATGCGATAACTATAATATTTGCAACCGCAAATAAAATGTCGAAATTTTTAAGCCGTAATTGTCAAAATTATAATACTTAGGGTTGACCCTTTTGGATCCAATATAGGTTGTTTTTTTATTTGTTCAAATATACAAATGAGGACATTAATTATTAAAAATAAAATTATAAAATTTAAAACCGGTAGTCAAATGTTGTACGTAAATATAGAGCAATTTACGCTTAGGTTTCAAAGTGTATAGTATTTCGTTTCACATATATTACGAGTTTTGTTTAAATAAATCCGTTTTTAAACAATAGAGCGAGAAAGTCTGTGTGGAGTTCCGTACATTTTTTTTTTTAATATAGCCAGGCTGACTCAGTTTGATTTATGATACTTGTTTACTTCAAAATATTGACCAATGTTTTCATTCCATTAATTCGTTTCAATCTGAACGTCAAATATTGTCTTAAATAAATGTATCCTTCATATTTCTTGAGTTGATTCATATGATTTTCATTCTGTCGCACATGTCATTTTCAAACTACATTAATCAGTATGATGTTAAATCAATTTTTAATAAAAAATATTTAGTTATTTAGTGAGCATATATTTTGGCTATGTACTATGATATGCTTCAGTCTAATTTTCATATTAAGAGCTTTCTCTGAGGGCTATAAAAGTTACTAGGTCTAGTAGTACTACGTATTCATACGTTTGGACATGGTATTTTTCATATTTCTTCACATGTTATTCTCAAAATTTGTTGAATATCTTACATGAGCATTGCAAAATTAGATGACTGCCTTTTTAAAAGAAGAGAAAAAGTTATTATTATTTTACAGGACACTCATGACATATATTCAACAACTGCTTAGATTAACATGTGAAGAAAATCAAATTCTATGTTTCGACTGGAGAATTATTTTATTTATTTTGATTAAAAGGTTGTTTTGATATAAAAACTGCAAAAATTCTTACCTTAACTCGCGTTCTCTACACTCCCACCTTAAGTCAGTCTAGCCACTTAGCCACTAATTCACATCAGTAGTCACGTGGACAAAAGGTGTCGCTACCATCTCTCCTAGCTTGCCGGTGACAGGTAACTTTATATGACCGTAGCTCGATGACAGGTGGCATAAAAAAATAAGTTTATATCATCGTGTAAAGTTTCAGTCTGTCACCCGGTTATCAAACTCCTGGCGATAGGGCTTGGTGTTTTGTCTTAGATTAAACTAGTTTGTAAGTCGTGTGTTAACCGCTCAGATGCCGAGAGGTGCAAGGCGTTAACCCCTCTCTTATAGGTCTACTTAACAAAAAAATTAAGCGAAAATCAAAAGCTAAAGATGTGATACACATTAAAAAAAGATGGGGTGGAAACCATTAGACGATCTATGCTGAGGAAAGCGGTCTAGGACAACTAGGCGCCGCCAACCGGGCGTGGCCAATTGGGTGCTAACTCGAGATTTTGATGAATTTTGACGTTTCATGACTCCCTGAATCCGAAAAAGTAGTTTTTGAATTTCCCTCTGTTTGTCTGTCTGTATGTCTGTCTGTATGTACCTCCAACTAGAGCCTAAACTATTTTACCGTTCGGGCTAAAACTTGGTATCTAGGGTTTTCATAGGGTGTCCCGAGGTGATTTTGGAATTGTATTTCTACCCCTAGAATTAAGGGTAGTTTACTGAAGGGTAAAACGAGAAAAATTCAATTTTCTCAAAATTGGCTCTTAACGATTTTGTTTAAATTTCATTTATAAACATTAATAAGTATTACAAACAAAATGGCTACTCGCAATATTTCGGCAAAATGGCTTTAAGGGCTCCGGTCTGACGCGTAAATTAATTTTTTTTATAATATCTCCGAAACTATTTGAGATATGAAATTACTTAGCATTAAAATATGTATATATATTTATAATACAAATATTTTATTCGAAACAAATTTTTTAAAAATCAATAACTTTCAATCTATACGCAATTATATATATATCTATATGTATATTTTTAACTTTTTAGACATTAAAGTTTAAGTATTGTGACCGTAAAAAAAGTCTAACCTGAAATGTTGATGGATGTTGACGTCTCATGACCCCTAGAACCCTAAAAAATAGTCTTTGCAATGCCGTTTGTCTGTGTGTCTATTAAAACTTAAAATTAAAACTAGTTTTATAAAGGGCGAAACGAGAAAAAATAGGTTTTCTCAAAATCTACCCCAACGATTTTGATTAAAATTCGTATCTAGGCGTTGATTAAGATTATAAATAAACTGGCTGTTTTCATTTTCCCATGAAAATGAATTTTTAAGGTACTTTACAGAAGCGTTAATTTCCGTATCACCACAACTAATTGAGATACTAAACAACTTAGCATTGCAAAATTGTAGGACTATTAAAAATAAAAAAAAATTATTTGATATATATTTTTATAAAAGCAACAGTTTCTGAGATATTTGCAAATATATTAATACATTTTGTGAGCTTTAGTTGTAAACATATACTACTTAAGTCTTAACGCAATAATTCTCCAATGCCATAGAGGAATTAAATATAAGATAAGTATCTAAAAAAAGTATGTTATTTTTCCTTAAACCTCTTAGTAGAAATGTTTGTACAGCAATGATCTATCTCCATTTTAGACTCAATAGTCAATATTTACATTTTTTATTGGTCAAAATGTATAAATGAATAATTAAATATCAATGCGATGACTTGAAGATGGGCAACACCTAATAAAATGTTAAAATTTTAACCGGAAATCGAAATTTTAACAGTTGTTTTCGCAATGTCGTCCATCTGTTTATTTTTTTTGTCTCTAACTCAGCTTAGAGCCGAAACTATTGTTCTTGTGTGGAGTGGTGATGATACAATGTACATTATTCGTTTCAGAAATCTTACGAGTTTATAGAAAGAGAGAGAAAGTCTGTGCGCAGCGCCGTACGATTTATTTCTATTATAATGCAATGCACTTTTTTTAGAATATAAAAAATACGCTATTTTTTTCATATATTCTTCAATTAAAATTAAAAAGTGATGGTTAAAAACTAAAAATGAACTTTTTTTAACTAATCATATTTTTCAGTGCAACATAATATATTTTTCAATTACGTAAATATTCATTTTTGGAGTTGTTTAGAAAAATCTTAGTAGAGGAAACTTAATTAATTCATATTTATAAAGTTAATCTAACCTAACCTAATCCAACCTAACCTAAAGTGCTTTGCATTATGCTAGAAAAAAAGAGAGAAAAAAATTAAAGAAAAAACTGGGGTTATTTTTGGCGCCCAGATGGCGGCACCCATTTGTCCGGATCCGTGAGGAAAGTGATGGACAATGTGCTGAGGTTTGACTGACGTCCAGTGGAGCTTACCTGAGTGATATTATCTTCAAAATGTGAAAAAGTGTAGCGTGTCGTTTGCTTTTATTTAGCAAGTGAATATTTACTTTCGATTAAAGCGGTAATTTTCAAGTTACTATTCGTATCATTGTTTCGGCACCACCCTGCATATTACGTGACATAGAAATACATTAAAAATATTGTTAATGTTTATGCGAAAAGTTTAAGTTATATTAATCAGAGTTCTAAAGTTACACAAGCACTATATGTGAGTGATTGCGGAGTCCATTGATCAGACCAATGTCGTTACGTTAAAAGCTCTTCCGCGATCTTTAGATGCCCGACCTTTCTCGGCCAATTACGTGATCCTCCCACCGAGTCATACGAACCATGCCAGGGCGTGTGTTCTCTTGGCGAGCGCGTAATCATATTACAAGTGGTAAGGTGAGCTACTCTCTACGGGAGGTATGCAACACGCGAGGCACTTTTGAGATTTTACTGATAAATTAGTAAAATTTCAATAAATCCGTTAGTGTGTTTTATATTATTTTTTATAAACTCTATGGTGTCAGCTCGCAATCGAGCCATACCGACAAAGCGGCCACTGTCTATTGGCGAAGATAGTGCCAACTTCTGTGGATATAGGGTATCATGTGGTCCACACAACGAAACCCTTTACCGTTAATCTCAGTTTTCTAGACCGGAGCCACTACTCTTTTTATTCGAGTAGCTCTTCATTTGTCATCACGAGGCTGGGATTACCCCCGTTCCAGACCCACTGCTTCACAGAAAAATCTGAAATAGCCGGGGATTGAAGCTATAACTTCTGGACCTGTATCCATGAACACTGACCACTATACCACAAAGTAGTAAAAAAAGTTTTACAGGAGGTATCCAACAATATTAATTTTAAAACAAATGTTAACTTATTTTTAATTTCATTTATTTACATGCACTTTCTGAACCGATTGATTATTTCAGCATACGACTTATAAACTAACTTAAATACAAAACAAACACAACATCCAGCCCCCGGCCGTTAATCCATCAATGTTAACACTGAATATTACTATCCTTTCGGGCTATCCACATAATATGTACACTAGGGGTTAAATATTTTGAAGATATAGTTAAGTGTAAATGCACCTTCATTTTAGGAGGAGAAAACATCCTCATTATAGCCGACCTGAATTCGAACCCTGATTTCCCCGTCTCTGGCAGTCCCGTCCATTTCGAGAATGATGCCTTAGACCAATGTTTCCGAAACTGGCTGGTACCACCCCCAGTGGATGTTTTTGGTTTCAAGGGGGCGGTTAGTTTGTAAGGCAGTGGTAGGAAATTGTTTAGGTTTTTATGAATAGTACAGCAATAATTTTATGTTAATAATAATGAGCAACAAAATATTTAATAAAATGGTCTTAAGGTAGGATGGAAGGGGAAGCGAGAAAAGGCGAGTGTTTTCTCAGTTTTTTGGCAAAAGTTTGTTATGACTAAAGTAAATCAAATATTTCTCTAGTAGAAACATAGAGTTTAATTTTCTTCGGCATTAGATGACAAACTTTGTAAATGAAGGGAAAAAATTGTCATTAAATTCCAGGATGCCCTTGACAAATATTTAAGAAATTTTGAATCCACTATGTAAAAAAGATTAAATTTTACATGTGTACTGAAGTAACATTTTATTAATTTTGGTCAAGAACTGTTGCCATAAAAACTGTAAAAACAGTGGCTTTGGTTCGCATCCCCGTCCATCCCACCTTAAATGTATTTTAATATTCATGTTCTATAGTTTTGACATTACATTTAGTTACTTATGAACCCGCTTTGGTGGCCGCATGGTCTAAGGTGCTACTCTCGCAATAGATTACGATGACGACGATGATGACGAGGATATCAAGGTTCGATCACGGTCGGGTGAACTGAGGGTGATTTTCCTCTAAATGGTTTCTCACGCTCTCCGTGTAAATGCGGGTATCACTTCCTCTAAATGCAACCTTCCTCATCCCTAACCATTAGCTTAGTTAGTACACAAGTGTCTAGCCCTAATGGGTAGTAAGACGTGGTGCTAAACAAAATTTCGCTTCTGTTTATAACCATTTAACATAAGCTGTGTTTAACGTGTGTTTTATTCATATGGACTACAAGTTGTGACACGAGATTTAAGTATTTGACTCTTATACATATTCATATATTAGTTTGAAATAATTAAATAAGAATGTTCAGTATAACATGTTAAATTCACTATCGCTGGTTTCATTATGCATACATATTACATTTAACTTTGGGGTACTGGGAGAGGGAGGTTAGAGGGGGGTGGTAGCCAGCATCCAAACTGTCAGAAGTGGGTGCTAGGCTAGATAAGGTTGGTAACCACTGCCTTAGACCACTCTACCACTGATACGGGTAACATTAGGAGTAGGTATGTGGTTACGACAGGCTCTAAAACCCGAGCGAGCGCACTCAACGGGAGCTAATTGCATCAGTGATATTGCCTTCACCGAAAATTTACTTTATTAACATAATATTGACTTTTAGGAGAAGTTTGAGCTTAAATTATTTCGACAATTACTGATTAATTTATGTATACCGTCTAATACAAGTTGTTTTTTTTTTCGAAGAATCAGTCCTTTGGATTTTCGAACTCTTAAAATTTTCGAGGATTCGAAAAATTTCAAATTTTAGATTTTCATTTTTATTTTCAAATTCTTAAAATATTATATTTCTAATGTTAGAATTTTTTTTAATCTAATTTTAAATATAGATTATTTTTAGAGCTCTTATGATGCTTAAATGATTAGATCCCAACATTATTTTAGGAACAAACTTGACAACCAATCTCCAGACCATTAAAATTTCAGCTCTTAATATTATAATTTGAATTGAAGAAAAAAATTCCAACATACCCTATGCTCATAATATTTTCTAAGATTCGGATTTTGGTTCGATATTCAGAATTTGTAGGGAAAATGAAGATTGAGATTTGAGAAAAAATTGATTCGGCCCATTTAAATTTGTATTATTAAGTTTGTTTTACTACATCCGTCTGGTTTATCCACGATTTATTACACCAATGAAGTAGGTATTTGTAAAGGAACAGTTTAAAGAATCTCTACCCACATTTAACTCATTAAAAAATAAAAACGCCCTCGGTACATGGGGTTGAGATTCGACCCTCGACTTCCTCTTCGCTCTAAAACCAGTCTACCGATCCGGGTGGTTTTTCTTATCAATTCGTCCACCCATTTATTTCACAAACCACTAAATAAATACAACGTCACTTTAAGACACGCACTGACGTCACAATCAAAAGAGTAAAGTTTTCCCCCCATTCTGTCAAGGTCATCCGTGCCATCTCCATACCACTAATCTTCAATGTTAAGATTATTTTTATTGTAGAAAGATTAAAAAATAAATTAAATCCTATAAAACTAATAATTTATTAGAAAGGATCTTCACTTAAGATTCAACCCCGTTCGAACTATAAATCGTGCATGTGTGTCCTCCATCTCCCCTCCTTCACTTCCCCTCCTTCACCCTTCCATCACTGTGCCACGGATGCTCTTATGTAGGAATGTTGATCCGGACCATCGGATCCGTTCCGCCCTCGCTGTCACTAAAAAAACCTCCTCGTCATTCACACACACACACGCACGCACACATGCACACGCGCGCGCGTACTTCTCTCACGCAATCCATTGCGTGTCTGTCAAAGAGTTACAAAATCCCCGGGTTATCACGACCACAGGCAAAGATCGAGTCGCTTTAGGGCCGCCCCCATCACATCTTGTCTAACACAACTGTGTTGGTTCACGCACTCGGTGGGCACGCGGGCTATGACGTCAATCTCATCTGGTCTGGTTTACTGGTGAAGGGGAGGCTGGAGCTGAAACTACAGTAGGGCGTACTGAGGTGTTTCAAGCCCCCCCCCCTCTCCCCCACACACACACCTTTTCCACACAAATCTGAGTTCATTTCCTTCAAATTCAACCACTTCACCCTTTACCTCATATTCATAAGCCATTGATATAAATATGCTGATAACCTGGACAAATAATAAGTGAGATATTAATCAAAACTATAGTGTCCTTTGAACAAAAGCTGATACGTAGTATTGGTTCAAATATTGTAGGTCATAAACTAGCAAAGATACAATGTTTGGCATATTTTAGCTTTATCCGAACTGCCTTCGGAATAACCTTACCTACCTGCTTTAGTGGTCATTTGGTCTAAGGCGTCATTATCGTGTTAGACTGACCTGTTGATGATGGGAAGATCGAGGTTCAAATCCTGCTTGTGTTGACTGAGGGTAGTTTTCCCTAAATGAGTCCTCACTCCCCTTACAGGCTGGTGTGGTTATATTACCTCTAAAATGCTGGCTTCTTCATCCATGCCCCATAAAATATATGCGTATCACCTGAACAATGAGTAAGACGCGGTGATTAAAAAAAACTAGACCTGTTAGTTCCAAAAGATATTATAGATATTCATGTATACTGTATTAAATGAAAAAAAAAAACTTTTGTTTTGTAACTGTCATTTATGATGTATCCAAATATTTTTGACAGCCCTACAAAAAAAAAGTTTTATCAACGTTTTAAGATGTATATGTTCCGTACTTTATTTCTCGTCCACGTTGTCGGTACATTTACACAAATGGGATCAAGACGAGAAAGGTAGATTTAGATTAAGTGTACTCACATTTCGTTAAGGGAACTTAGAGAAGCCATTGAGGGGAAATTAACGCTATACACTTATTGGAGATTAAAACCACTATATCCACATCACTGGCAAACCATACACGACGAGATACACTTATTTGTTCATGGGCCCACCGATGCAGTTATTTAGTCTTTCACAAAACTGTAAACTCAGATCTATACAATAAAAATTAAAATTTAATTATGAATTCATTTGATTGACTAAATGATAAAACTAAAAGTAGCTAAAAATATTGTTTAAATTTAATTCAATATTAGTTATATTGTGATACACTTAATTAAACCTTTAAAATCAGTTGTTTGGGTAGTTGTGAAGACAATATCAATTTCCCTTCCCCTCTTCCCCCATATTCCCAAATCCTCCCTTCCCTCTTCTACCATTAAAAATGCGCTAGACGAGAGCACAAAGTACTTGGCGAGCCACCGAGGAGCTCCTAACCACGGTTTGTAAACCCGCCGTTCCAGATTCAACCCGAAGCTTTTTATGATCCTGGCGCCCCGACTCAACTCTCACAGCCACTTTTTACACTTCCTTCCACTCTCTTTTGAAAATATTACCACCATTCTCAAACAAGCATTTAAATAGCTTATCTCCCAGTACAGTATAGTGTATTTATTATTGCTCGCCTGCCAGAAACCGACACATATTAGTCTACTACAACTATGTCACGAGAATGAGCAGACCACAAAACGGCTCATAAAAAGCTACGTAAGCTACGTCACGAGGATGAACACAGACTGTTAACAGACCTATAAAAAGCTACTGCGACAATATTGCGAGTTTAAACACAAACTTAAAAGTGACTCATAGAAAGCTACTGCAATAATATCGCGAGAATGAACACAGACTATAAACCGACTCATATATAATTGCTGCGACAATATTATGAGAATAAACACAGACTGGAAACCGGCATTCGACCATATTACGAGAATTACCCCAAGAGAAAAGTGACACAATTAGGCCTATTCTTATATAGTTTTTCTCCATAAAACACCGCCGTGCGATGAATTACATTATTTTAATTTTCAATTCAAACATCATACTCGTTGAAATTCGACTTGTATCACTTTCCTCGAGCAAAACCTAAGATAAAAATTAATTTGTCAAGATTTTTTATTTATGGCTCTTTCCCTAGCGGGCCTCACATCCTGGGTTACTTAAACAATCTCACGCAAGTGAACCCTCGCCGAAAACCGATAAATATTACTATAACAATATCGCGAGAAGGAACTTTCCGGCTGCTGCCTTATCTTTCAACAATCAGGCGCGGTATCCAGATTTATAGAGCTGGCTGATTTGTTTAACGAGTTGCAGGTTTAATTACACTTTGTATGTTAGTTTTAACATGGAAGGTTCACTGTTGGCCTGTAAGATAATATTTACAGTTAGTATATGAGGGCGAAACACTGATTGATGAGTTTGTATGATGATACCTTTTTTTATGGAATGGGGATTTTTTAATAGGATTTTTTTTTTCTCGTGTGATTAGGTTGTGGGTATGTCGCTGTAAGCAATGTAAAGATAATTGAATGGTAATACTTCTTGGAAGAATTTGATTATGTCATTGATTTCGTCACCCAATACGCAGCAGTTATATTTTAATACGAAGGCAGCCACACATACTTTTTTTTTAATAAGTAGAGTAATGAAGTTAATTATGGCTTTTAAAAGTTTATTTATTATTAAAGTTTCAAAATTTGACCTAATTTTTAACCTCTTAGTTTGTCTTTATTACTTTGTGTATGTAATGCGCTGGCATGTGTACTGAGTGACGTTGCACTCTTAGCCAATCAAATATTTTTCTCAGTCAGGCGCTATCTTCTATTTTCTCTACATTGGGTGTAAGTGCCTCTAATTTGGTCTACAAACACATTTTTTTATATTTTATCATAATTTTCTTCTTGAGGATCATAGTATTCCAGGGTTTGTATTATTTTATTTTCAGGATGGTCTGCCTTTCCGATTGGCATAGTCTTTATATGAGGTTTATAGAAATCTGCGAGTGTTATCTTGCTACTGTTTGTGTTAAATTGTACTCCCTTGGTTTCAGTATTTGTCTTGATTGGTAGTGAGCTTGTTTTTTAGAAGGGAGGAAGATATTTGATTGGCATGGTCGCTCCACTCCCTCTTCTTCCATATCAGTCTGTGCTCAGGGTTTGGACAACCGTTAAAATACAAGGACATTTATGTGTCTGGAAAAAACACGGAAAAAAACTTGAGAATTTCACCCCAAAAAAAACTGTAATACTTATTGTGAGTTTGAGGATTTAACTGCAAGATAAAATAATGGGCCTTTACATAGATAAACAAAGCGAACTGAATAACTCAACACACAGATATAGAGTTTGTAGCTTATGTAGGTAGTTTCACCACCTACTTACTCGAAACACTATTTTGTAACCATGAAAAGTTTAAAATCGTATACAAAATTTTAACAGCGTTAATAGGTTTTATCACCTCGTTTTACTACCTGTTTAGATTACACGCATATATCATAATTACTCAAATGGGGGAAAGATGAGTAAGGAAACATTTTAGAATAATCTATGTGCATTTGATTGGCAGGAGAGTGGGAAATCATTCAGGGAAAGACCCCCTGAGTAGGACTCAAACCTTGATCTCCCCATCATAAACAGCAGGCTAGTCTAACAAGGGAGTGATGCCTAGACCATTAGGCCACCGAAGCGGGTAAATGATATATTAATAATTGCATTATTTCAAGCAGTTCTTAGAACTATTTTGTTTGTTGGAGTACGTTTCGTTCGCGTTCCATTCTAGTATGCGTAGTTGTTTGGTTGTGATTGTCCGACGCCTTAGTCTAGTCAGTAGCGTCTCTGCCTACTAAGCTAAGAGTCCCGGGATAGATTCCTGGTATGTCCGATAGATTTATCCTTAGTTAAATGTGGGTTTACCCTTTCACATTGGTGAATTAACGGCCAAGGACTGGATGCTGTATATGTACTAGAGTTGTGTTAATTTATAAGTCATGTGCTGATATAATCAGCCAGTTCATAAAATGCATGATAAATACCTAAAATTAAATGATTTTTTTTGTAATTGTGCTGTTATTAAGGATCAAATAGCCCAAGCTATTATTTAGGCTTTTTAGTGAGGAATTCTCCATCTAGATATCATATTTTGAAAATTGAAAAATGACACCTGGATACGGGAATTGAACCTGGGACCTTTAGTTTAACACGCCAAGGCTCTAACCAAGAATCCAAGAATCGTTCCGTGCCCAGGGTCATAGACTCTGGCTTAAAAGTATGAGTGAAGAATGCCCCTGAGCACGGGATTCCTGGATATCTCAGTGGTTATAGCATTGATGTGCTAAGCCAAAGGTCCCGGGTTCGATTCCCGTGTCATTTTTAAATGTTCAGAATGTGCTGCTACTGTTCAACCTTGCTGAGAGGAACCTGTTTGGCCACATTTATTGTAGCGGTTTATTTTATTACCAGCAGCAGGTGCTCAGCTTTGCCTGGGTAAAGTTAGTAGTCTGTGAAATGTATTTGTATTAAAAGTTGGGACTAGATTTAAGCCATTTAAGGATTTGACATTGCAATGTATCGTTTGTATGGTATTAATATTTACAATGTATCAAAATTTAATTTTTCGTGCTTTTCTTGTTTCATACGGGGAGAGTAAACATTTTATTGCTGTTCATCAAATAAGAAACAATTTTTTAAGTTTGAGGGGGTGTTGAGGATCATAATGATTTAAAGTAATGGGGAAAACTGTATTCATTCGAATGCTCTTCATATTACCGGTTCTTAAGGGGAGATGGAAGGGAACGCGAGAAAAAGCCAGAGTTTTTGCAGTTTTTCTGGCAAAATTTTTTGGCCAAAATAAATCAAATATTGCTCCAGTACAAACATAAAATTTAAATGTCTTCACATGGTGACCTCAAGAGTTCTTGAGTATTTGTCAAGGCTATCCTGAAATTTAATGACGACTTCTTCTCTTTATTTAAAAAGTTTGTTAGATAATACCACCATGATCATTAAAGATATTCAAGAACTGTTGACAACAACATGTGAAGAAAATTAAAATCTATGTTTGTACTGGATCAATTTTTTATTTATTTTAGCCAAAAAGTTTTTTGCCATAAAAACTACAAAAACACTGACCTTTTCTCACGTCCACTTCCATCCCAACCTAATCTGTTTGTTAAGGTCTTACGACCGCGACGGTGAGAATTACCAAGATGTTTTGAGTTTATAAAACCTTGGCAGGAAACTTAACGTATCTGGGGAGCTATCCTGTAATAGATATCAAGTATCACTCACATAGACAGTTTCAGCACACCAACTCCGTATGGAAGCAGGCGTCCGCTTTACCTGAGTGTGTCATTAGTTGGGATTATCTTACTCTTTGTTTAGGCCTGGCATATTATGTTCTGCTAGTTGGCGTTGTTTCTACAATCGACACAGTCAAAACAATAAATTTCATGAAATAAACATTTTGAATATATGTATGCAATGATAAATTCAGACACCTTAATAAAACTAACGAGTGGATTTAAGTTAAAATAATTAAGTCTAAATAACGGCATTGTATACTACAAAATAAGATAAAATCAAACTACCGGGATATAAAAGGAACAGTATTTATACATGATTAAAAATTATATAATTTTACTACTTTTAAACTGCCTATACATAAAAAAAAGTATATAATATATTATTAATATTTCATTGTGTTCACCATGGAAAGTATCAAAGAGAAAGTTTTACCTACCATAGCTCGTGAACTGTAATGATATTAAATCATTTAATAACTATTTTATAGATTATAAATTACACACTTGTTAAAATAGTTTTTGTCGAATGACCTTAACAGTCGTGAACTCATATAAATAAAGAAAATGGTGGCGAGAATTGGTGCCAAAAATTAGCATTTGATTGAAGAAATAATTATTGAGATAAAATTCTCAAAATAGCAATTAAGAAACAAAACAAATATTAACATTAAATTAAAATAATTACACTTGAAAACATTAAACTTGATAATGGCCTGATACGAATAGTTTGTTAAAACCTAATCTAGTTTTGGTTGGAGTATTTTTTATTAATTTTAGCACTTTTAGTAACTTAAGAGGCCGTTGTTTGGTTGCACGCTATGAAAAAAACGTGTGCATTGATTTATATAAAATTGCGCATAAGTTTGTACCTAAACATCGCTGAAAATTATTAGTAATGCTTCCACCAAATTACGCACAAGTTTAATTGATAGATCCTTGACTTTGCTAAAAGTCATAGGTTCTTTAATATTATTGAAGACGATTTTCACTATGGATAACAGCTTTGTCATAAAAGTAGGCCGGACGCCGGATGTGAAGGATAAACAGGGCGATGCCTCTACATAATGTGAAGAGCCACTCAGCAGCCCGTAGCTACGCCCCTTGGTGACCCAACTAAGCCTGAGTTAGGAAATAAGCAAAGAAACTGCTCACTACCATGGCGTCCCACCAAGTCTTCATTGGGAAATACCATGTGCTCACTACCATAGCATCCCACCAAGTCATTAGTAAATATCAAGAAACTGTTCACTACTATAGCGTCCCTCCAAGTCTTCAGTGGGAAATACCATGTGCTCACTACCATAGTGTCCCACCAAGTCTTCATTGGGAAATACCATGTGCTCACTACCATAGCGTCCCTCCAAGTCTTCAATGGGAAATACCATGTGCTCACTACCATAGCGTCCCACCAAGTCTCCATTGGGAAATACCATGTGCTCACTACCATAGCGTCCCACTAAGTCTTCATTGGGAAATATCAAGAAACTGCTCACTACCATGAACCCTAAATATCTCAAAATCCTACAAAAAAAGGGACCAAATCTCATAAAAATAAATTTACATGATAACGAAAGCAATAGGAGTGAGCTATATGAGTAATAGTTTTGAATGCTGGGTGCACACAAAAAAACCCAGTGCACGCAACTCAAAACAGGTGCGGGAAGAACATGGTGGTCGGTCTCCAGAAATATAAACATAATAATAATAATATTTGAAATTAAGGAAGGAGTAGACAGAGGTAGTTTCTAAATCTAAGGGTATTTTCACTAAAAATAACATTAAATAAATTGCAAGAAGTGCATGTATATGTTTATTATAAATATCAGAATTAAATAAATATATATGTATATATATATATATATATGTAGCAAGTTAAAAGTATTATGTGGAAATATATAATAGCTCCTACGATCTTCATTAAATTCACAATCTGCAATGATCTAGAATGATTTAGGTCAATATTGTCTTTACTTTCAACTAAACAACAATTTTTTAGAATATATACAACAAAGAATCATCTAACTTATTATTTTTTGCCTTAACTTTGCATACGAAGTTACTCAATATTATCCTAATACGAACATGTAACTATCTAACATCTGCATTTTATTACTCATAATTATTCAATATAATCAAAATGAGCATCGTCCACAAATTTCTAAAATAGCTAATGTATCTATATATAATGTAATTACCTAACATCTGCATTCTATTACTCATAATTATTACACCTATTCAAAATGAGCATCGTTCACAATATTCTAATACATCCCATAATAACCTAAAATAATATTACCCTAAAATTATCAATCACAATATTAACAATACAGGAGAGTTAACAATAAAACTTAATAAGAGCATTTAACTTAAACATTACGTATACAAGAAAAATCTAAACAGCATAATAAAAAGGCGAGATTCAAAATTTATATTTTAGATCCTCTTTTCTTTTATCTATCAGCTCAATAGTGATATCCCAAAATGTATCCCTACAAACTAGACGTGAAAATTTTAAGTTTTATAAGATTCAAACAGTTACTAATTTGAAAGTATAAGTAATAACACGCCGAAAGGGAATTTTGAAACATAACAATAAAAAATATTTACGCCGACCAGAAATTTACCCTTACTTTTTTAAATAATGCTTACGCCTTGGCTTCGTCCGACTAAGTCCGAGCAATGTTTAAGAGTGCCGGACGCTTTCCTACGCCGGTCTTATCTACGATTCGTAAAACTCAGGGAACACGAAACAAATGGAAAAAAAGGGGAGGGGAACCAAAATGTATCATACACCGGTAGAGAAATTCGAGTGGTAAAACGAGTTTCTACTCCTTTCTCGAAGCAATTGTAATGTTTGGGCACTTTGTGGGACAGGCATCTCTTTTCTTCTCAAGTTCTTTGGAATAGCTTGAGCACATGGCGACCTCTAGTGGGCACTGTTCGATTCTTAGGCAGAGCTAGTCAGCTGTCTGTGCGGTGGAATTGCGGTCGGTAGTGTTGTCGTCTCTCTCGGTTTGGAGTACAGCGACGCCAGGATGGTAAAATGGGGTGAGTATTTGTTATCGTTGACTTGTTCTCTTTTTTCTTGTAGCCAAATGCTACAACCATATTGTCCCACCAAATCTTTATTGGGAAATACCATATGCTCACTACCAAAGCGTCCAACCATGTCTTAATTGGTAAATATCAAGAAACTGCTCACTACAATAGCATCCAACCAAGTATCCATTGGGAAATACCAAGTGCTCACTACCATAGCGTCACACCAAGTCTTCATTGGTAAATATCAATAAACTGCTCACTACCATAGCGTCCAACCAAGTCTTCGTTGGGATATACTATGTGCTCACTACCATAGCGTCCCACCAAGTCTTCATTGGTAAATATCAAGAAACTGCTAACTACCATAGCGTCCAACCAAGTCTTCGTTGGGATATACTATGTGCTCACTACCATAGCATCCCACCAAGTCTTCATTAGTAAATATCAAGAAACTGCTCACTACCATGGCGTCCCACCAAGTCTTCATTGGGAAATACCAAGTGCTTACTACCATAGCATCCCACCAAGTCTCCATTGGTAAATGTCAAGAAACTGCTCACTACCATAGCGTCTCACTAAGTTTTCATTGGGAAATACCAATAAATTGTTCACTACCATAGCGTCCTACAAATTCTTCATTAGGAAATACCAAGAACTTTCTCACTACCATACAATTCCACCAAAATGTCATCAGTAAATAGCAAACAATGTCTAACTTCCATTGCATCTAAATAATACTTTTTCTCACTGCGTCTTACGAGCTGTCAGGGATACACTCATATTCATACCAAATGTTTTAGGGATGAGGAAGGAAGAATTTAGAGGTAATTTTCGTGGATATTCATGTCTGGAGAATGGAAAATAATTTAGGGAGGAAAAAACTTCAGCACACCCGACCGGGATTCAAACCCCGTGCTATCCTTCACCAGCAAACCAGACCAAACTAGATTGATACATTACCCTGCGTACCCACCGATGCGGGTAATAACAAATGATTGAGTGAGAATAAATAAGAAACTTCTAACTTTCATCCTAAAAAAATATTTGTTGGTATATAATAAGTGAGTGAAACAGTCCAATGTTGTAGGAATGGCTTTCCTTACCTGACAGGTATAAAAGCTACCCAATTTATTTTCTCGTATTCACACGTCAAGTCACGTGTTCTGCATTTTCACTTTATATATAGAGAGAGAGCTTTTATACCTGTCAGGTAAGGAAAGCCATTTCTACAAAATTGGACTGTTTCGCTCACTTATTATATACCAACAAATATTTTTTTAGGATGAAATATAAGTTAAAATTTTCATATTTGTTCTAACTCAATTGTCACTACCCGCATCGGTGGGTACGCAGGTTAATGTATCAATCTAGTTTGGTCTGGTTTGCTGGTTGATTTATCATCAATATCTTTATTCATTTAATTAAGGATTCTATCTTTCAATTTCTGAACCCACTTATAAACTAACTTAAATTTAGAACAGACAAAATACCCAACCCCCGGCCGTTAATTCATTACTGTGAAAGGGAAAACCCTCAATTCACCAATGATAGTTTTTTTGTCTATGCCAGGAATTAAACCTGGGACTCTCAGCTCAGACAGACATGTTATCGACTGAGCTAAGGTGTCAGACATCAATATTTATAAATAACACTAAAGAATATAAAAAATGCTATCGATTTTGACCGTTAAAAATATGTGTTTGCATTTTCTAAAAGATTTTTCCTATTGACTATTGGACAGTAGTTGACATAGTATCCGATCGGATACATTGATAATGAGTGCCGTAGCGTTCCATCAATATTCGTATACAAAAAACTGTTTACTTAAAGCAACTTTCCATCCTCGCCGTCTTCATAGCTTACCAAGATAAAAGGTCTTACTTGGTCAAGATAATAGCGCGGTTCAGTCTAGGTGTACTTAAGTTCGATCTCATTCTAAAGTCACCTTAATTCAGTATTTTTTGTGTGAGTTTGATCTAGTATTCACGTACTACTACCCATGATGCTGATAATGTAGTCTAATATTAGATGTAATGTAGGTTAAGAAGATTTGTAAGGTTTTTAAGCACCATGTCATACTACTGGTTTAGTTTGTACGCATATATGATAACTCGCTTTGCTCGTTGGGGGCGGTATCCCCAAACCCCCGGTTAGTTTTAATTTTAAGTGGATGTAAATTAATGTATTTCCAGAGCAATTTTTTGATAAGTCTTACCGTTTAGCCACAAAAGACCTCCAAAGAAAGGTCCGCACCGACTTTAAAGTTGCTCCACCATTTTGAATTTTTTTTCAGCAGTTAAAAAATTTTTTTTTTTTAACTTTTTGAAATTTTCCTGCCGGTTACAGACTAGAAGCTATAAGTTTGACAAATTTCAAGTTTCTAGCTCATCTGGAAGAAGGTGAACATTAATGTCACTGAGTGAGTCAACCATGTGGCTTTATAGTAGTATATAATTACTCTAACTGGGTAGGGATACTAAAGAAAGCATTTTTAGAGGTAATCTATCCGCATTTGCGTGGAAGGAGAGTGGTAAGCCATTTAGTAAAACTACCCACAATAGACCCGAGTGGGATATGAACCCAGATCTCCTTGTCATCGGCAGACCAGTCTAATACAAGAATGATGCCTTAGATCATTCGACCACTGAAGCAGGTGTTTGTAAAGTAATTACTGGTTATTACTTTATACTTTTTGTTTAGAAAGTGCATTTGAATTATATTATTATTGTTAGTATTAGTTTTCAGCGACAAACCTATAAAATATTCAATAGCTGTGTGTGTTTTATTTCATTTCTGAAATACTAACTGAAATGAGTCGATTTAAGCTTCTTAAAGTTAAAGTAACAAAGACCACCTAGGTTAGGATATAAGTGAACGCGAGTTACTGTCCGTATTTTCAAGGTTTTTATATCAAAAAACATGCGATAGTCAACATAAATAAAATATTTCTTCAGTAGATAGATTTAATTTAATTTTCTACGCACAGTAGTCGCCGGCGTTTTTAAATGTATTTCATGGACATAATATTGTAATTTAACCACAACGCTTTCTCCTTATTTAAAGGTTTTCTGGTCAAATGCCATGATGCTCTTGGCAATTTTTTGTTGTTCTATCCCCGTCTTACTACCGTTCCATGCTGTACACATAATAAATTATAGTTACGCTAATTAAATAAGGATGGGGAAGGAAGCATTTTAGAAGTAGGCATAATCTACCCGCATTTTCGCGGAAGAAAAGTGAGAAGCCTTTTTAGAAAAACAACCCTCAGTATACCGAGTGGAATTTGAACCCTGATCTCCCCGTCATCTACAGAACAGTCTAGCACGAAAATGACGCCTTAGACTGTTCGGCCCCTGAAGCGATAAACACAAGTAGTTAGGGACTGTTGAGATTAATTACCATGTGTAGAAAATCACACTAAATGTATATCGGCTGAATCAGTATACTTTATTTATTTTTACCCCCCAAAAATCTGCCAAAATACATATTTTGAACTCGCGTTCACTTTTATCGCACCTTAATAATCAAAATAAGTTTAATGAGACTGCATAGTGATCCACCATTCTTTTTTAGAGGATCAACTTTCGACCACCCCCTTATCTAATGAAGACACGTCGACCAAACTATCGGTCCTAAAAGGAAGAAGAACAAGTTGTTTGGTTCGTTTTTTGGGGGGTTCGGTGGAAAGGGGGGGAGGGATGGAGTGTTTTATAGGACTACTAAGCAGTGCATTAACGTCTGTCGTTAATCCGTGTAATAAGCCCATACTTAGCCAGACTGACTTGTTCCAAAAGGTTCGATAGCCAAAATAACTTCTAAGCTTGGTTATGACAACATTATTGTGAGTCCTGTTTTCGTGCCAATATTGGTTGTTTAGTGTTTAATGTAATCGGTCCCTACTCTATGGGGAGGACCTTGGTTCTATACTCAAAAGAACTGAGGAAAATATTTTTTATTTATTTATGAATTCGTCCTTTAATCTAATTATAAGATTTCTAGACTCTAAATCTGGGTGTGTTGTTTTATAGCTGTTGGTATCTTGAGCTGTTAATTTTTTTTATATGTCTAATTACATTTAATTCTGGGTGCTTGTCAAGATGGGATGGACGTGAGTTAAGGTTTGTGTTTTGAACCGTTATGATAAAGGAAGGGTCTAAATCTGACAGCTAGAAATGTTATTAGCTCTACTTTTCACGTATTCATACGTCAAGACATATTATCTGCAGCTGTTATTTTTAATAAACATTATCAATACCTAGAATAACATTGATTGTATGGTAAAAATGTTATCAATTTTGATCACAAAAGAAAGTGTATATTTTATAAAAGGCTTTGCTTATGAAAATTTGACTATACGTCCATGCCATTGTGTGTCACATGTTGTCAACCTTGTAGAGCACACACACGTGAAATTACACGCTTGTAAAGAAGAAAGGCAAACAAACAGCGTGGGGACAGACATCCACGCTGGGTGTTATTTTTGCCGCCTGTTTGCACGCAAGAGCTGCGGGCGATGATAAAATAAGGCCGTTCATGATAAAGTACTGCTTTAAGGGGGCCTGGGCCGGGGTGCTCTGGATCTTGTATCGCTAGATGGAAGCAATATTAGTTTAAACATTTATGCTACAACCCGCATCTGTGAACGCATAGTCTAACGCTTCGCCCTCATATTGGACTGGTGATGGTGAGATCGGAGTTCGAATCCCAGTTGTTTGTACCAAGATTGTTTTTTCTTCATTGGTTTCAACTTAACATTCCCCTCAAATGCTTGTAAATTCCCTCTTAAATTAGATTTTTCTCATCCCTATCTCATTAGCGCAATTCATGAAAACGTACAGCCTGAACGAATACTAAGATTAGGTATAAAACACAAATCAGTTACATTTTCAACAGGATTTTTTTTCCGGGAAAATATTAATATCAAAGAATCACAAATGAAGAGGATATTTTCGTAAAGGTTTTCTATTTTACAACTTTGAAAAAAGAGCCTAAATCCGTATTCACTAAACATAGTAAAGCCCAAAGTGATTTCAAATGTTTTGTGACCAATATTTTTTTTATAGAGATACTAGCTACCCATCACACCCGCTTCAGTGGTTGCGTGGTCTAACACAACGCTCTTGCAGTAGACTGGACTGCCGATGACGGGGAGATCAAGGTTTTGATTAAATAATTGATTTGGATAAGGATTCATATCATGATACGGATATATTCACTTTTTGTTCGCATCCATGTTTTAGTTGACTAATTTTAACAAAAAAAGTTTATTGTAACATAACTATAATAATTACATATATTGTCTCGCAGACTTTTTTGTTCACATTAGTGAGAAAGTTCAATATATATAGTATTTTTTTATGTAATACCAATAGTTTTTGCAGCGCACGCGAAGAAAGCATATTTTTTGGCAATTTTTATTCCTTGCGCAAAACTATTGAGTTTTATGAGGAATAAATTAAATTTTCAAAATAAAATATAGCCTATGTTACTCGCTGATAATGTAGCTTTATATTGGTGAAAGAATTTTTTAAATCGGTCCAGTAGTTTTTTGAGTTTATTCATTACAAACAAAAAAACAAAAAATCAAATCTTACTTTTTATAATATTAGTGTAGATATAAACCATTTATTTTTAGGCATACACAGCACACAGAATATGGCACGCTCTAATGCCCCTTGAAGGGGATCACGAGAGCAAATTATAACACGTACTGACCAATTGGTCACACCGTTCTATTTTCGGAATTAATTACTAACGTTCTGTCGCATTTCACGAATGTTCTAAACAAAATAAAATACATTATTTTTAACGAGGAAAAAAAGTATAGTGGCAAACCGAATAAGGGTTTTTAGAGTTACGTGTGGAGACACTACTCTATGGGGGGCTGGGTGAGAGCCTCCCTCTGACCTCTGTTTTACACTTCCTACTTATCCGAGCAGGGCTTTAAGACGTCGGTGGCACCTTCAAGGGTCGATGACATAGTTCCCAAGCCCTGGAAAAGAGGATTGATGGCACCGGGAACCCTGTCCTTTGCGTCCATACATTCACCGATTAACTAAGTATGAAAAGTAAACCTTAGATCAAAAACAAACTGTTGAATATTTTATAACCTTGATTCACACTTCAATCATTTATTCCAATGATTAATAACAGACAATATTAGATTTTTAAAATAATTTTCAAACTAATTCATATAGGTTTTTTTTACAATCCAAAAATGTACTAAACAACTAAACGTCAAATCATGTGTGTTGTAGAAGGTGGGATTGAAAGAAACTCGAGTTAAGTGAGAAGTGATTATGATTTTAAAATATGAAGAGCTGCTGAAAATCAAAATTGGAAACCGAGAGTTGGAAAACATAGAGTAGTTCAAGTACCTGGGAAGTCTGCTGACAAAGGATGCCTACCGTCCCAAGGAAATTAGGTTGAGGATCACCATGACCAAGGGAGTTTTCAACAACAAGAGGTTACTGTTGACCAGCAATCTGAGTTTGGAATTGAGGAAGAAACTGGTGAAATGATACATATGGAGCAAAAACTTGGACTCTCAGAAAGATGTAAAAGAAACACTTGGAGAACGTTGAAATGTGGTGCTGGAGAAGACTTAAAATCAGGTATACAGACAGGGTGACAAATTAAGAAGTCCCTTAGAAGAGTGGGTGAGAAGAGAACCATTTTGGATGTGATTATTTGTTCGTTACAAATCAAATTGGATTGGACACATCCCTAGGAGGAATTATCTTCTGCATGACGTCATAGAAGAAAATGTTGAGAGAAAGAGGAGCTTAGGAAGAAGGAGGATTCAAATATTAGATAACAATGGAAAGAAGAAAATTCTGGGAGCACAAGGAGGAGGCAAAGGACAGGGAAAATTGGCGGTGCAAGCTAACTGACAAAATGAATGGACCTGTCCTAATACAGAACACATAATAATAATAATAATAATAATATAATACACTCCAAAAATACAGATCTTAACTCGCGTATCCTTCCTTCACACCTTAAGGTGGAGATGAAGGAAACGCGTGAAAAGGTCGGTGTTTTTGAAGCTGTTAGAGCAAAATTATTTTTTTGTCAAAATAAATCAAATGTATCTCCAGTATACACGTGAGGATATTAACAGTTCTTGAATATTTGTCATGATTCATGAGTATAGTGGCTTTATCTAACAACCTTTTTAAATGAGGAGAAAAAGTTTTCATAAATTACAAGGCATCCTTGAAAGGTATTCAACAACTGTTGAGGTCACCATGTGAAGAAAATTAAACTTTATGTTTGTATAGAAGCAGTATTTGATTTATTTTGATCAAAAAAAGATTGTCTATACAAACTCTAAAAAACCTACTCTCGCGTTCCCTGCATTCTCACCTTAAGGTCCTTAAAATAAATTAAACTGTCCTGTACACCTTAAAACAAGAGATCTCTTGATTGCATTCGTTTAATTAAAGTAGTTGTCAAATTTCCTGCAAGAACTCGAAAGAAAATGTTTCATATTACATCTGTAGAAGCAATATAAAAGAAAGTTACATCATCAAACGAGCCAAATAAAGAAAAAATTTCACCGAGTTTTTTTTTTTTTTTTTT
>CABFOV010001403.1:95495-119252 GCA_902141375.1 Timema poppense
GAGTTTTTTTTTTTTTTTTTTTGCGCTTTCCGTCTTACTAACCTTATATTTACTAGGGATGAGGGATGAGTAATAAATAACTGAGGAAATCAAGAATTTAAGCATTTTTATTGTCATATGTGTGGAGGGAGAGTAGGAAAACCATCTAGGAATAAAACACCTCTGGACACCTAACAAGGATTCTAATCCTGACCTGATAGTTACTGGTAAATAAGACTAAACTTGAGTGACTACTTTATCAGCGTTCCCACCTGGGCTCGTACTGAAAGTGTCAACTACTCTCAAATGTGAATATACCTAAAAAAAAAGACTATATCAATCTATGTTAAAACGGTATTTTTAACTAATCATTTTTTCTGTAATTTTGTGGTCGTATCGCAATTTACTTCCCAAGTTTTGCAGTCAATTTATCTCTTCTTTTTTCGCCCAGCAGAATGGAGGTGGTTTCATCGTTCGTGTGGGGTATTAAAAAAAATACACGGTCATTTTTACTAAACCCTCATCTCTTGTTTTTTTTATTTTCAATCAGAGCACCATGAACCAATTTCCCGTGGATTAATTACTCAGCCGATCTTTTGTGACTGTAATTATAGCATCGTACTCTACACGTTCTATCGGCCGGATGAATAGTTATCGCGGGGAGAAATTTATCGACTCTAGATTCTTCCATAAACGCTCACGCCTTCACGTTGTTGGCTTGTTATGCTATCAATAAAGAAGTACACGCTTTTAAAATCCATTTATTTCCATTCGCTCGCTCTAACTTCAGCACTGACCAATAACAAGGACGTAGAAAGCTAATTTCCCTAATGGGATCTCACTAGAAAGTTAATGTAATATGTCAATAATCAATATCGTTTTTATATAATTATAAATTATATTTACTGAGGAGGGGGAACTAGCGTGTGTATTCCTCAATTATAATCTTAAAGTTAATAAACAACAATATTTCACTCTTTTTCTGAGATCCTCTAAATCGTTTCATTCCAAGAAACGCCCATTGTTCTCCGATACCGTTGAATGTAGGCCTACCAACGCTAATCCGTTAGTTGAAATGTTGACAAACCTAGTATTATAAAATGAATTACCAAATAATGTATCTTGCAGCCCAATTCTTGCAGCCGAATATTAAAATTATTATTATTTAGCATTTGGCTAGTGGCATATAAAATTAACGGCAAAAGAGATTTTAAAACCCATAGCTTTTCAAGTTTGTATACGTTTGTATATGGATCCTCAATATGGGGGTTCGTAAAATTATCCCCATAATCCCCGTATCCCCACTAACCTTCACCATTCTATGCTCAGGGCTGATAAACAAACAAACAAACTTACAGGAACAGATATTAAAGATACATTTTAAATTTTTTGTCACTTATTGTATTTTTTTTAAGTCAGGCTATTAACGGTCACGTTCTAAACCGACTGATTATCACATCAATTACAAACCAACTTAATTCTAAAACAAACAAAACATCCAATCTCCCAACCATTAATTCATCACTGTGAAAAGGTAAGCACCCAATTCACCGACGATAGTTTTTTTTTTTTTGTGATGCCAGGAATCGAGCTCTTGACCCTTAGTTCAGTAGGCTAGTTGAACGCGTTATCAATTGAGCTGAGGGATTCGGACAGCAGCATCTCTAGCATAAGGTAAAAAAAAACTATGTTTGAAGTTAAAAGTCCCTAAAATCCCTAGTGAAGCATATCAGGATTGACCTATGTCCTTCTATATCAAATTCAGTAGTCCTTATGGCATACCTAATCCTGCTGGTGTATTTTATATTTCATTTAATTTATTTTTGTCCCAAAAATATATCTTCGAGGAAAAGAAGTAAATGAGAGCATACACTTTTATAAGAAGAGCCTTATCTGACAGATATAAAAGTCATTAAATCTACTTTCACTTATTATTACGTCAGGTAGTGTCACCTGTAGTTGTCACTTTTTACATATTTTATCAGTATCCATAAAATAATACTTTAGACTAGAGCATCTGGAGGGCAGGTCCGGGGCCCTGAATCAGAGTAATGCATCTTCGACCCTTTCTTCAGTAAGAGCAATATGCAGGAACAACAAACAACCCCCGCAAACGGCTAGGGAGGTGTGTCGGATGCCACGCCGGTCCCATCGCAGTAAGACCCCTGGGTAATTCTCCAGCCCAAACTGACTTGCCCTTCTCTAACGGATCGCCGCTCTACACTTCATTCAATTGATTTAAACCACATTAACGTTCGTGGACATCAGTCATTCTTCCACCGTTCTTCATGGTCATCCTTACCGTAACCAGATCAGGAATACACTTCCGGGGAGTCCATACCTCAGCGCTGTCTTTTGTTTACACAACACCCACCATTGACAGTGTCAGCGCTGAGGACAATGGTCACCGACAGTGTCAGTGCTAACGATAATGGTCTTCGGGAGTGCCGGTTCTAAAGAAAATGGCTATCGACAGGGTCAGCTCTTAGGACAACGCCTGCTGTTAGTGTCAGCGCTGAGGACAGTCGTCGACAGTGTCCACGCTGAGGACAAAGGCTGTGGGTAGTGTCAGCTCTAAGAACAGTGGTGGCTGCCATTTTCGACGCTAAGGACATTAGTCGCTGATAGTGTCGACGCTAATTACAGCAGCCGGCGGCAGTGTCCGCGTTAAACTATGGCTACACGGAGCCGCACCACACCGCATGTTCTATCCCGAGAGCCGAATGGATGCGCGCGCCACTGCACTCCTACCCTCGAAAGTAGTGTTGTAGAAGCCATGAAAGAACAACGTCCTACTTGTTCGAGCTCCAGCAGTGATGTGGAATTTCTTCTTCTTTGTCTTTAGGAAGAGGAGGAGAAAAAGAGAAGACGTACAATGTGGGGTTGATTCCATAAACAAAAAACGAGATGTAAGATGCTTAAGCCTTTAAAAAACCATAAACCAAACAAATGAAAGACAAAGTTATTTAGGTATCTAACGTGCATTTTCTTTGATTATAAGTTTAATATTGCCTTTATGAAATGCTTATTCAAAATCATAACAATTATCTTGTTAATTGATAACAATAATGTTGTTGCCATTCGCAGTTTCGATAGGGCCTTTACTTGATCATTTTGTATGTCTGTAGCCTTATCTCCCTAAATTGAATTTATTTACAGTAACATCGCGTAGGATTTTTAACTAATTCTTTTTATTAAACCAAGCATAAGATTATTGTAACTAAGAAAACCATTTTTATATTCTTTATAGACTAAGTTCTATTATAAAATAGGTTTGTATTTTTATTTTTACTTGCATAGGTTTTCACCTATTTTCATTAAATTAAGTTAGCTATTAATTACGAACAAAAAAGTTTTAAGTTAGCTAATAATTAATAAGAAGAATGTTTGTTGTTCATCAAGTTTTTGTACATAATATTGTTTATCTTGTACGTAATGTTGGAAACAATTACTACAGCGTCTCACGTGCAACGGCTGTGAAAGAAATACCTAGTTTTACAAGTGCTGACACAGTGACCGCCGATCACTGTGAATAATCACTGGAATAAATCACTGTTATTTTAAAATCAAGGTCACTGAGATCACCGATATTGTAAAATCACAGTTTCATCCATCCCTACAGTGCTGAAGAGTTAGTATGAAAACAAAGTTCGGAGGCTCCCAAACATTTATTTCCGGTGGTAGGTGGCTACAAGGTCCGCACCACACCGCAAAAGTAGGGAACAATGCTCTCTAGAACATTCGTCCGCGCCGGTGCGAACTCATGTAGCCACTTGCATTTAAAAACATCGATGACATTCCACTGGGAACATGCTGTGCGGTGCGTCTCCACATAGCCGGTCCTTTGAGGAAGAATACGAACGCTGACTGTGTCAGTGCTGAGGCAAACGGCCGCTGACAGTGTCGGGGACAACGGCCGCCTTGATAAACAGAATCTGGGAATGAGAAGATAAGACATTAGGTAACAAGCAATGTATATCAATCACACAACCAAGACATTAACACCATTCATTGTGAACGACAATAAGTTTCGACTAGGCCGGTATTTCCTGGTAAAATCCAGATACGTTAGCTATTTTGACCACGCCTCACTCAGACCTTGATTTTTCAATCGATAAAGATGTTAAATGTATCGTATGAAACATGTTTTGTCAATGTTTATTGCCATCACGCAGGTCTCTATTACAATGTATCCACTGAGTAAATAAGACATTACGCCCTAAACCACAAGACGGGGCCAATTACTGGCAATAAACTGATGCCATTCAAATCAAACCCGTCTGAAGCATTTCTACTTCTTGTACCATAAAACAATCTCGTACATAAATACTCAGCTATGTAGATACATAAATTTATTTACACTTGAATTTTATTTTAGTTTTTACATAATATCAAGTGGAAATTAAACATTCAAGCACAAATACCATGAATTAATGGCTTCAATCGAGGCCGTAGAAAGCGCTATGCGTTTTGAATTAATGTGGTTTTAATTGCCTTGATTTTACTTTAACCCTTTTAAATAGTTATATTTTGCATATTTTATTTAGTTTATTTAATAATTTTTTTAATGAGATGTCTCTCATTTTTTATCTCGATATTTTTTTGTTTATTCTATAATCGATAAAATTACCAAATTCTTGTAAGATTCTAAGGAAAAACATGTATCTTGATCAGCCCACATTTAATCCCAGGCGATATTTATGATGTAGCCTTTATTAAAATCTTCAAATCAAGTACACATATACAATTGAAGATATTAAACCAAGGAACAAACAAAATAATATTTTAGTTAAAATTGCCCAGCAATATTAGTTTTACTCATTGTGACTTGAATCTATTACTGACTTTTGTTTACACTTTTCAAGTGTTCTTCCAGTCAATTCAAGTGTCAAGCAAAAGTATATGTCCTTTATTTTTAATTGAAACTTGAATTCAAATTTTACTTGAATACAATTATGTTTACATTTACCAAGTAGGCCTACCTACCTTTATTAGTGTAAGCCCCACTTAAGCTGGAATTAATTATTGTGTCAAAGGTATCAATCGAAAACCCATTAACTATTAATGTTCTGCGTGATGGATTTTCTCAACCCCATTTAACTACTAATTTTACTTATTACTTTCTATTCGGGATATTGACATATTTTACACTCATGGAATAGGGGTGAATAAGGTATAATTTAGAGTAAAGTACCTTTATTTTCGTGTAGAAATAGTGAGAAACTTTTTTTAAACACTTGGGTACACCTGGTTGGGAATCGAACCATGAGCTTTCCAACACCGGAAAACCAGAAGAAACTAATAACTTAGTTATTGCTCCCACCGATTTGTATTTGACTATTATTATTATTATTATTATTGATGTGGCAGTTTATTTGTTTTCTACAAACACTTTCTTACTCTTACCAATATATCTGGATTTTTATAATTGAGTGACCCCCGTGTGTGGGCATGCTGATAAAGGCGTATAGCTCGTACAGTCTGGTTTGCCTGTAGCTGTGCCTGTAGGTCAGGTTTCAAATATTAACTGGGTGTACTGATAGTGATTATTTTATAAATTCCACCTTCCTCATTCATCATCAGTTCATTAATCTTCCGGTTGGTTTGTTGAAGCTCTTCACTTTTGCCCATCCTGGGTCAAATTTTGTATATGTTTGTATCTTCTTGTGCCAACATCGAACACTATCTAATTCATGTACTCCAGTCTTGGCCTCCCTTTAGAATTTCTTCCTTCCACATCTCTTTCTATAATTATCTTCGTTGTACTAGCATGTACAAATATATGACCGACCATGTTAACTATTCTTTTATATAAACCTTCTCGAAGTTTCCTTTCTTCATTTGCTTTTCTTGCCACTTTTGTAATTGACACCATCTCCATCCATGATAAGTTCAACATTATTCTTTAGCAACTCATTTCAAATGTTTCTAATAGTTTTCCTTCAGTTGCACGAATGGTCCATGTTTCAAACACAAAAATTGCAACGCTCCAAACGTATTTATTAAGTTCTTCATTAGTGTAGTTATATTGGGATAGTTCTGAAGGGGAGTAATACAGGGTTGATGGTATCAACATAAAAAAAAGCAATATATGGTTTCTTTATCAACTTGAGAATATCGCCAAGTCTTTTACTCATCTGATATTGTATATATTTTATTGAATATTCAAGCAAATGTCAGTAGGTTTAATGCGTCGTAACCGGCTTAGAGTAAAAGAAATACAGGTTTATATGTATAGCTCGGAGATATTTAACAAGTTCCGTGCTGAGATAAGGACACTCTCCGCCTGTAGTATGAGAGGTTTATTATTATTTTATTAGCTCTCAGCAATTAATTATTTTTTGTTCTCAAGAAAAAACATATTTGTGAAAAACGTTTGCGATGTCTTGCATGCGATAAAACGAATAGCTTGCCATCGATGTATAGGCTAAAGTATATCCGCGCTAAGTTGCACTTTAGTATTTAATTATTAATATTTATGACATTTTGTTAATTTTATCTTCGTATAAAATGTAAAATATGTTGTATCTTAGTCAAGGATAACATGTTATGTATTTAACATGCACTTTTTTAACAGAATAATTATATCAGCATATGAGAATTTCTATGGGCGAGAGCGAAAGGGCCTACTATACCTTTTGCCGGAAAATGTGTTTTCACATACCTTCCGGAGTTCTTTTACATGCCAAAATTGACATGGGACCGACGGCTTTACTTACCCTCCGAAGGAAATTGTGCTACGGATTTTTATCGCTCAAGATAATTCCGTCGACTCCAGTTGGGTTTGAACCCACGAGCATCGGGTCTTGAGGTGAGCACTTTACCGCAAGACCACCGAGTTCGAGTCAATGATAACTTTTAATCCTCGTGTTATGTGTGTGAAAACAATTTCAGTCAATCCATCTCTTATTTCCAATAGAAATTTATAAAGTTATAGTGAATTATTGATAGGCATGACCTCTGGAGTTTTGCATAGCAAAAAATATGTTAACAAAACTTAAGCTTACGTTTTGAGTATTATATTGGCAACATTAACTTCCAGTTATATATTTTTTAATGTTTTGGTGAGTATATTCTTTAATAAATAATATAAAATAATCACGTCATAAATTATACAAAAGTCTGTTCTGTTCATGGGTAAAACGTTTTTTTCCATCGCGTCTTACTACTTGTTCGGGCTATATGCATGTGTACTAAATACGATAATGATTATTGTTGAATATAAAGTAAGTGTACCCGAATTTGTTTGAAGGGAGAGTGTAGAACCATTTAGGGAAAAACACCCTCAATACACCCGACCAGGATTCAAACACCGATCTTCCTTTAGTCGGTATTACAGTATATTGCGAGAGTGATGCCTTTAGAACATTCAACCACTGAAGCGTGTCGCCGATGTGATTTTTTAAACGTATACTGTTTCTGATTAACCTACAAGCATAGTTGGAATGGTGGACTAAACGTCAAGCTCATATATCCTGGTTTACATGTGATGGGGTGGTTAGGGTTCGAATATATATGTATTGATAATATATATCAAAAGTGACAATTGCAGAGTCATATTACTAAATGTATGAATACATGAATGTAGTAAATCCAGTAACTTATCTAGCTGTCAGATTTATGTAGTTTTTTCAAAAAATCTAAACCAACAATATTAGTTACTTCCTCATTACGTTGATTATACAGTGATCTGAGAACGAAATGGTCAGAACTATCAATATTCAGGATAGTAAACGTGCAATTTCTAATCACACGATTTCATCTGTACGCGACCTGCAAACTAATTTAGGAAACATACTAAAACTTAACAAACACCCATCCCGAGCGCAAGGAATCTTAAGACATGAATAATAAAACCAAACCATATAAAAATATTATTCAATTTACTTACTTTCCCGACATCGAATCAATACATTATAGACATGTAGTTGACCACTTTATCTACAAGTACGTCCTAGACCAAGGCTGACTAACCTAACTGAGTGCGCACTCCCAATAGTACGTATATTATGTGTTTATTTTATTTTTCATTTACTTTAGGTATTTAAAGTTCAATTTCTGAATTGACTCATTATATCAACACACAAGTATTTCTATGAGCTATAGTGAAAGGGCCTACCTATTTTGTCAGGAAAGGTATTTCCACATACCTTCCAGGGTTCTTTTACATGACACAATCGACATGGGACTGACGGTTTTACTTCCCATCCGAAGGAAGTTGTGCTACGGATTTTTATCACTCAAGAAAAATCCGTCGACCCCGACTGGCTTTGAACCCTATGAACTTCAGGTCCTGAGGATAGCACCTTACTCTACCAAGTTTAACCATATTATGTGGTATTGTAGGAAATATGTTACAGATATATAATGCACAATAGTTGAAGCGTTTTAGGAAATATATTTCATCATCATTAGGTTATCAATCTTGCGAGTGGTTTTCTGCAGTTTCCACTTTTGCCTATCCTGGATCAACTTTAGACATATTCGTACCTTCTTCTGCCAATATGGTCAGCTATTTGATTCGTGTGAAATATATTTAGGCATTGTTTTTGAAACAATTTGGAAACTGCACGCTACCTATAATATTATTATTTGAGTTATTTAACATGCACTTTCTAAACCGGTTTATTATATCAGCAAATGGCTTATTAGCTAACTTAAATATAGAACAGACACAATATTCAGCCCTCCGGTCGTCAATCCATCAATGTGACAAGGAAACCCACATCTCAACAATGATTAAAAAAAATTGGCCATATCAGTAATCGACCCCGGGACACTTAGTTCAGTATGCAGATACGCTTCTGACTAATATAAGGTGTCAAACTATTTATTTTAAGCATTCCACACCGGAAGAAATTAATGACTTTGTTTAAAAAATAATAATAACCATTTTGCAAGAAATTAAAATAATTATTTCATTTGGTAGTTTTATTTAAATAATATACTCGACGGGGGGATAAGCTTTGGACAGCAGTAACCCACTGGGCACGTGTGCTATATGTTTTTTTCAGCCCTGCCGTAGATGTTCTCTTTTATTTTATTTAACATCTCGTCTTAATACACTTTCGTATTATACGTCTATGTACTAGTTATGCTAATGTGTGGAATTAGGAAAGTTTAATTTTAGGTGAAGTGCAACCAAATTTGCGTGGAGGAAGAATGGAAAAGCATTTAGGTAAAATCACTCTCAGTGGGATCGAACCCTGATCTCCCCGTCTATTGTGAAAGTAGCGCTTTAGACCATGTGGCCACAGAAGTGGATCTCTCTTCAACTTATAATTCAAGTGATTGGAGTTTATCGTTCCTCAAGTGCTATGTAAATATCAATAATAATAAAGAATCCCCTCTACCATGAGGTAGATGCCCGTTCCCGATCTAGGGGAAAGGAGGTTGTGACTGTAGGGAACGTGAGTTAAGGGCAATGTTTTTGAAGTTTTGATAGCAAAACTTTTTTTGGACGAAATAAATAAGATTTTGCTTCAGTACAAACATAGAGTTTATTTTTCAACACAAAGTTGTTGAATATCCGTCATGAGGATAGCGCCATTAGATGACAAACTTTTTAAATGAAGAAAAAAAAGCTGTAGGTCTAATTAAATTCCAGGCCAAGCTTGACAAATATTCAAAAATTGTTGAGGTCACGAAGTGAAGAAAATTAAAGTCTAAGTTCTACTGGAGCAGTATTTTATTTATTTTTGGCCAAAAAAATATTTTGATATAAACCACATCAAAAACAGTTACCTTTTATCTCGTTCCCTTCCACCTCACCGTAAAGGGGTCGATCAAAGCTGTAGAGGTTCATGGTTCCATGGTGAGTAGAACTATTGGATTTGGTTGGATAAATAATTGAATCTTCGTATTAATAGTCGGTAAACATAAGGTTTTTTTGGGGCTAAAAATAGTTTTTTTAATCTACTTTAACTTAATGGGTGGATATAAAAATTATCTATAAATTTAAAACTATTAACTTTTAAATATTGGTCTTTGGTCATAATTTGACTTTCATAATATTCAGATCAAACACATATTTTATTCTTCTTTACTAGTTTTTAGTGGAGGGGTGTCTTTTTTCTGAAGTGGAAACTATAATTTGTTATAGGAATATAAAGAAGAAAATTATGATGGTGAAGTTGATACTATTTTTATGGCAATTTCAGGCAAAGAACAATACTATCTGTTACTATGTATAAATCTGTATAGTTTAGATATCGCTCATTAAATTCAACATAATTGACCATTATTCACATATAAAAGGTGAAGTATTCAATTTTGCGAAAATATTCACTATGTCACGTGTATACAGTAATACATTAAACATTGCCACATTAAACTTTTTTAAAAATATGTATATATTAATTTTAACGGGATTAGTAAAAGTTATTAAAACACCTCTCGCAATATTTCGACGTTTCTACGTATATCAAGTTACTAGGAATTAGAAATGAGAGTGTTAGTATTAGGCGTATTGTACCAGCCTATGCATGCTGGCTTGTGCTGATAATATGATCTGTTTGTTAAGTAAGTATACGTTAAATACTCCAATTTAAAAAAGTCATTCGCCCATATGTAAAATTGAACACGCAGTCACGAGGCTCGCCCACCACCGTCACCTTCCCAAGCGGGCATTTATATTCTACAGGGTCCCCTTTCTGTGGGAGTGTCAGACCACCCGTCCAAATGATACACTTTCAAATGTCACCGTTGGTTGACTTTTTTTGATCACACCTACTTCCTCGCCTTCACAATGATCGCGTCATTTTACCGTCTCAAACGATCATATATTTTTTTTTTAAAAAAAGGGTGGTTCCACCATAGACATTGAAACATGTAAGAAAATATTAGATTTAAAGTGTTTCTTTAGAAAGGACTATAGCTGTAATAAAGTTCACTAAATAGATTGCAAATGTATAAACTACTAACTGTGGTGACATGAATTACAAGCGGGTGATAGTGGATAAGAATTTATGTGTAAAGTTTTTTTTGTAAAAGATACCAAAATATGTGAGGTATCTAAACATCTTACAGTTAGTTTAAATTTGGCGATCTTTGTTAAACAAGATACACGGTTCGACCACAAATATATATCACTCCTCTTCAAATTGTCCGCCCAATCAACACTTCTTGCCCCTGATATTTCTTCAAAGCTCACTATAAACAAGTAGAAAGAAGAAACAAAACAGGATCAAGACTGTATATTATAATCGTATCGCTTTGAGATGAGCCTTACTATAGTCGGATCACCATAAGAACAACATTAATATAGTCAAATCGCTTAAAGAATAACTCTATAATATGTTCAGATAACTATAATAGAAAACCTTATATAGTAGGACTGCTCTAAAACGAAATTGATAAGTTGTATATATATATATATATATTAAATACCCATATATATATATATAAAATACCCTAATATATATATATATTAAATACCCTAATATAGTTGGATTGCTATAAGAAGACCTTTGTTTGATGGTTTTAAAAACTACTAGATCTACATTCATGTAATTCGGCCTCTTAATTCAGTCAATTGCATCTTACTGCTAAGTTAAAGGTCCAGGGTTCAATAATATGGCCTTGTCTAAAAATTGATTATGGGTGAAATTGGGGCTTTTTTAGTGATAATTAATTTCTAAAGACTGCATGCTGTGTCTGGTTTAAAATTAAGTTAGTTTGTAATTCATCGGTCGATAAATATTGTGTTGAACATCAAACAAAAAACTTTCGTTTATTTATAATACGTCCAAACCATTTGTTCTCACTCTGTTACTTTTGGCATATGGTTTTGCTTTTGAAAGATAAGATTACACATAGTGACCTTTTTACAATGTTGGCTACTCTTAATTTATTTGTTGTATGCTCTGAAACAGAGGTTCTTAAAGGGGGTGTCAGGATGATCCCTGAGGGGAGCCGTGGAAATACTGATACATTTTTAATTATTAAGTCCACAAGTGATACTTGTTTTAGTTAAAATTAATTTAGTGTTTCTGCAGTCAATTTTAACTACAAAAATGGATATATATATTCTAAGGGCTTCCTTAACTATCACCGATTGGATTGTTATTATTATTATTATTAGTAGTAGTAGTAGTAGTAGTAGTAGTAGTAGTAGTAGTAGTAGTAGTAGTGGTAGTAGTAGTAGTAGTAGTACATATCAGGACGTTTCATACCAAGGATACCACGAAATATCGGGGAAGTACCAATCATAAAGTCAAATTCTAACAAAAGGTTTGCTCTATAAAATGTTCTTCTTGTGGCACTCCGACTATTCGACCGTTTATCAACTGGATTTCCCTTATTTTCCTTCTTGTCCAAGATTAGTCCCACAGTTATCTCTGAAGTTATTCAACCGCCCAAAGCCCCAACAACTTTCAATATCCAAAATTTCCAATCAAATTCAGAAGTTGGCAACACAAAAAATCAGACCACTTCCTGTCTACTATTAGGAGGCGGTAAAATTCTGCAAGATTTGGTCTAGTTACTTACACCAGTGGTTTCCAAACTTTCGTCATTCGCATACCCTTTTCCATACATCGTAGTAACCAACATACCTGTTCCAGTGATTTTATAAACATAAAGAACACACACACCTGCTATCTTGTAAATTATAAACTATCTCTCTAAATTTTAATAAGACTTAAGTGATAAGTTTAACAAAGCCGTGACAGTGGAAAAGAAAATCTTATAAAGGTTCACGACATCAAGTCAAAATTTGTAATACGTTGTATCATACATACTATTATCATAAAACATATTATGATTAATAAAACCTGTAAGAATGTCAATTACCCCATGATATTCTGCTCGTACCCCTAGGGCTACGCGTACCACAGTTTGGGAAACATTTCCTCAGTTAGACTGTTGATATGGGTGATAAGGTTGTTCATTCTGTGACCTGACTACAACTATTCAACTTTCCGCCCTCAAAGATGGGGTAAATAGCATTTTCATAATTGACGCTTTAAAGTAAATCAATTTGTAAGTTCTATAATACCCGCCTCAGTGGCGTAGTTGGCTAACGCGCTTGTCGTGTTGAGCTCGACTGCTGAGGACGGGGAGATCGAGGTTCGAATCTCAGTCGGGTGAACTGGGGGTGTTTTTTCCTAAATGGTTTTCCACTCTCTCTCTCCACGCAAATGTGGGTTCACTTCCTCTAATTCAACCTTCCTAATTCCTAAGCCATTAGAGTAATTAGTACTTAAAGCTTATAACCCGAACGGGTAGTAAGACGTGGTGCTAAAAATATATATAAGTTATATTATATATATTATGTCAAAGTCGCGGGTGACCTGGCGGTCTAGACTTCTATGCTGGCAGCCGGGGTTCAATCCTCGGTCCCGACAAAGATTTATCTGATTACCAAACCCTTCCTTCACCTCTGACAAGACATCTTGTGAATGTGAGGAATGCCAGGCCTCCACCGTGGTTCGGATTCCACGTTAAACTGTAGGTCCTCCATTTCATCTCACAATCACCCTACCATTACACATTAGCGTAAGTGCGTATAACCCGAACGGGTAGTAAGACGCGGTGCTAATAATAATAATAATAATAATAATAATAATANCGTGGTTCGGATTCCACGTTAAACTGTTGGTCCTCCATTTCATCTCACAATCACCCTACCATTGCACATTAGCGTAAGTGCGTATAACCCGAACGGGTAGTAAGACGCGGTTCTAATAATAATAATAATAATAATAAGTCAAAGTCCTGTATCAGAACATATAACGTGAAATTTCCAATGTGATATTACAGGGACTGTACTCGGGGTTCATACACTAAAACATGTCGGTAGGAGTTTTATTGGTTGCTACATGTGGGTGGTTATCTGCCCTCCCACATCTCTCTGTCTCTATCACAAGGGTGAGAGGAAGAGGGGGTAGGGAGGTTCATCTGACCCAGGGGCACACTTTCTCATATCACACCTCAATATCACCCCCGCGTGTCCGGGGACATCGTCCCAAATAACCTTCGTGTATCTCTGTACCACGATCGGAGATAACCGCTCAAGTACACGAGATGGATACAATCAAAATAAATACGAGTGTGTCCGATTCGACAATGACATGTTATAGACACACACTTCACTATTTCGGGAAACCTTTTTTGTAGATTCATTTTTTCCCTGCACAATTATTTACATTTCTGGTGTTTTTACTATAAAGTGTATTAGGCCTACACAAAAAAATGGGCACATGTGTGAAATATTAGTTTCATTATTTTATTTTACAAAATTATATAGGTAGAATAAATAGATTAAAACGTGGTGCTAAAAAATTTTAAAAATAAATTATACAACACAACCGCACATGCTTTTTAGTAAAATATTTTAAATATGTAACCAAATTTTCCAAAATCTACCCCTTTATAGGTTAATTTTGAATAAAATTGCTGTAGTCATTTTTTTAAGTCCCTGTATGCATTTTTAATGCAAATACATCTCTTTAAATTCTGCTCTTCTCTTTTTGTTTTACTATCTTAAATAGTCGATCACCAGTTCTTAACTTAGAACATACCAAACATTACTAATAGGAATAGTCCACTCGCAGTAGATTAGCCCTTTTTTACAAGCTAAAAGAATAACTAAAAAATATTATATCCACCTGGGAAATATGTTATACCGATTGGAAAAATTATGTAAAGCGACTTCACTTGCCAAGGTGAAAGAACATATCTGCAAGCTGAATGAATTAACGATCGCTCTTCGCAGGAAGGACCTCAGTCGAAAAAAAGGAGTTTCCATAATTCCGTGAAGAATCACTAAAGCCCTTTCTGCAAAGAACACTAAAGTCTCTGATTAAACACAATTATAGTGGTCTGACTGATGTCCTTTCAATGTCAAACGATAGAACAACCTTCAAAATGGTGGATTTCAGATCCATATCGTTTTTGTAAATTTCGTGACTTGGGCCCTATCTGAAGAGATCAGTAGTTTTAGTAACTTTTTAACTATCAAAAAAGAAAACTTGAGCAATATGTTATTTATTTTGGCCCTTAAGGTTTTTTTTTATATAAAAACTGCAAAAACATGGACCTTAACCAGAAACTCTTTCCATCCCACCTTAAGGCTCTGATGTTTACAACTTTTTACTTTCTCACTACCTTACAGGTAAAGAAATTATTGTTGTCAAAAAAATTGAACTCGAGATTTTGATAAATTTCTACGTTTCATGACTTCACGAATCTGAAAAAGTGTTTTTTGCATTTTCATCTGTCTGTCTGTACCTTGGAGTAGAGCCTAAACTATTTTACCGATTGGGAAACACTTAGTATATAAAGTTTTCATAGGGTTGCCCCGAGGCGTTTTTGGAATGTGATATCCAACCCTAAAATTAAGGGTAGTTTACTTAAGGGCGAAAAGAAAAATCAATTTGATCAAAATTGGCTCTAACTATTTTGATTAAATTTCATTTCTAAGCATTGATCAATATTACAAACAAAATTGCTACTCTAAAATTTTCTTCAAAATGACTCTAAGGGTTCCGGTCTGATGCGTAAATTCTCATTTTTTATCATATTTCCCTAGCCCTTTGATATATTAAATTACTTATTTCAAATATGTAGGTCTATTTATAATAAACATCTTTTATTTGAAATATATTTTTATAAAACCAATAATTTTCGAGTGATACGCAAATATGTATATATATATAAACTTTACGAACACTAAAAGTAAAGTATTGCGACCGTAAAAAAAATCTAATCCGAGATGTTGATGGATATCGACGTTTCATGACCCGCGGAACCTTAAAAAGGGGTTTTTGTAATGCCGTCTTTCGGTGTGTCTGTTTAACCCTATAATTAAGAGTGGTTTAGTAAATGGCGAAAAGAGAAGAAATATATTTTTTCAAAATCGTATCTAATGATTTTTATTAAAATTCGTATCTTGGCGTTGATTAATATTATAAATAAAATTGCTATTTTCATTTTAACATCTTCGCAACTATTTGAGATACCAAATAACTCATGATTGCAAAATTGTAGAACAGTACTATTAAAACTAAAAAAACATTTATTTGAAATATATCTTTATAAAACCAATAGTTTCTGAGATTGGCCAAATATATTTATACAATTGTGTGAGCTTAGTTGTACAGAGATACTACTTAAGTTTTAACGTAATAATTCTGAAATGCCATAGAGTAATTAAATAAGTAAGTTTCTCAAAAAGTTTACGAGTATGTTCTTTATTCTTTAACTTCTTAGGGGAAATGTTTGTACCACAATGATCTATCTCTATCATTTTAGACTCAATAGTCAATATTTACCTTTTTTATTGGTCTAAATTTATTAATGAGGAATTTAATAGATATGTGGAAACCAAAAGATGTGCAACACCCAATAAAATGTCGAAAATGTTAACCTTTAATTGTCGAAATTTTAATACGAAGTGTTGACCCTTATTGGTCCAAATATACAAATAAGGACTTTGATTCTTTAAAAATAAAATTATAAAATTTAAAACTGGGAGTAAAGACATGTTCTACGTAAGTATAATTCAATTTTTGCTCGGGTTCGCTAGTGTATTTTTATTTCGTTTCACATATATTACGAGTTTTGAGTAAATATCTCCATTTATAAACAATGGAGTGAGAAAGTCCGTGCTGAGTTCCGTACAGTTTTTTTTTTTTTACCAAATGCAAATTTCTATAATCACAAAGCTAATAGAACTCAAACTATGACACATGTTAGTTGAGTTACAGTGAATTCGTGGTGTCTGGATGCTCTAACATCCTTGACGCCTCAACGTTATTGACCCTGACCGTGGTCTTTCACTGTTTGCATTTCTATCAAGGTTCATTAATCTCTACTGAGAAAAACATGAGAAACCCAAAGTGGTAAGTGAGACAAATCATCGCAGAAAATCATGATGAATGACAACGGCGCATTTAGCTACGTCGGATAAGGGATATCTTAGGTGGTAATAGTGATTGCGGGAAGGGGGCGGGCAAATGACATTGTCAAGGGGAAAAGGGAGCACAATGCTCTTTATCATCACCATCAATATTCACTAGCGCCTCGGGGATGACGTCAAGGCGTTTATGTTCAGACTGGGACAATGACCTGTTTTTCTGCTTGCATTCAGCGACGAAAGAGAATGTTTTAGGGAACTCTTATGCAGTACCGCGGGTTAGAGCGGTGCGGCCCTAGAATGCCGTGACGATTTCGTGTAGGGCGGAGTTGCGCTGCCCGGGGGAAATCAAGCTGTCTCCTGTAAAAACGCTCCATATGAACGATACGCACGATATATATTTATTTGGCGTGTATTTTTCACACGCAGAATTACATCGGATTTTTTTTACGGGCTTCTCGTCTTACTTTGATATGTCCTAGCTATATGTGTCAGAAAAATATCAGTACATTACTTACAAACTTAACTATCTTGAAGGTGACCTGGTGGTCTAGGGGTAAGGTGTCAGACTTCTGTGCTGGCGGCCGGGGTTCAATCCTCGGTCCCGGCACAGATTTATCTGATTACCAAACCCTTCCTTCACCTCTGACAAGACATCTTGTGAATGTGAGGAATGCCAGGCCTCCACCGTGGTTCGGACTCCACGTTAAACTGTAGGTCCTCCATTTCATCTCACAATCACCCTACCATCACACATTCATTAACTTAAGTGCGTACAACCCGAACGAGTAGTAAGACGCGGTGATAATAATAATAATTATCTTGAAAATCATAATCGCTCAAGTCCAATACCTCAAATCTGTTTATACACCTAGAATATCTCAACACTTTCTGGTCTGGTCTACTGATCTAAAAAGCCCGGGGTCGATTTCCGGCGATAATTCACTTCTGAAAAACTAGTTTTATCTCCTTTCACTAAGAACCGCGTCTGTGGCCGAGCGATCTATTCTAGGGCATTTATATTCCTATCACACTTGGTCGCCTTTGGCGATAAGGTTGGAGTTCGAATCCCTGTCCTATGCAATGGGGACAATTTATCATTTGGGATTTTTACTAGAGTTTCTTTCAGCTTCTCTCTTCGCTAATATAGATTCGTTTCCTCTAAGCTACCCTCCTAATAACCCTTAGATCAGTGGTTCCCAAACTTATTTTTTCTCGTACCATTCATGTGTATCACGGATCATTCGCGTACCACTGAAATATTAAAAATTTCACCAGGATAGAAGATCTATGTCTCGGAATGATAAAGCAGTAAAAAATTCATTTTTTTCAAGTATCTGTTATTTATTTATATAAAAAAAGTTACAATATTTGAGTCTAAAAATTTAGTGAGAAGGTTGGTGCTGCATACTCGAAACAACCGAGGAGATCTCGGGTTCAGTTGTACTTAATTTCAAGGGTAGATTTAGGTCAAGATTAAGTTTATTACTATTTTATTTTTACTGTCACCACAACCTTTGTATAAGAACTATCTATGGTTAGTTTGTTATTAGGGATCATTTTTAACGCAGTGCCATCTATAAACGGCTGTTTGGCAGTGGTGTTTATTTAATGAAAGAAAGAGAAGCAACGCTTCCCTAAAATTAAAAAGTGGGGAAATGAGGTTAAAACAGATTATTATTTTAATAGAAACATCTCCAGCAACTATACTGAGTTGAGGTCGCAGCTCTTCTTTCGGAGTAAGCCGTTCTTTCTCAGGCTGACCGGCCGGCCAGCTGGTCTCGCTCACTCTTTATTTCGCCAATCGTTTGTTTCCGGGTCTGTCCGGACCTCATCGGGGAAGGGGAAGCAGCGTTTCCCAAGGAGAGTATTAGCGCATGAGCTTAGTGTCGTGATTAGTGTATAATCGTACGTCTAATACTGTTATAATCTTATTTTTTAGTTTGTTTTAATCGATATTTATTTTTCTACATATAATTATGGGCACTATATTACAAAATAACGTATGTATCACCAATTTAAAGTAAGTTTAGTTTTATTTTACGGAATATTGAAGCCTGTTTGATCATCCAATAGAAGTGGTTTGTTTTTTGGCGTACAGTAGTAGAATGACGGGTGCGTCAACAAGTACAGCAGTGGAAGATGCTGTGTCTTCATAAGTCATATTTTGAAACGTATTTTTTCATCCCGTTTTTTTGACAAGAAAAATAAAATAACTGAAATGTGCAGACCCACTCCATCTTCAGGCTGCCTATAAAAATGTTTGACGTTTCAATCATTAGTTTACTGAAAGTTTATATAGTAAATATCTCTATGTTGGGTTGGAGAAAAATGTTATAGTTGACCTTACTATTTACTAATGATAATGGTGTGTAGAATAAATCCGGATTTAAACTATAAGGTAGGATAAAGGTCACACTCATATGCAGGCCACAACCCAAGAGAAAATTTTGGCAATCGAAATTGATCATTATTATTTATTTATTTTTTATTTAAGTTAGACCTACAATTATTAATTATATATATAACTTAATGATTGTGGTAATATTTCTAAGATCACCATTTATTTTGTTTTATTCCATGCATAGTTTGGGTCAACCCCTTCCTTTCTTCCCCAGAATACTTTTAACTATACAAAAAAAACAAGACCAGTGTGAGCTTCTAATTATATTAGAGTCTATCAGACCCCCTTTATTGTAGCCTCATTGCTTCCCTTTGTCCATAATTGACCACACGCCATAGTTTTATGGTATATTTATTATTTTATTCAGTGTTTAATTTTTCTTAATCCCTATTGGTTGAGATTACGTCTTATGACTTTTTATTGTGATAAACTATTTTGTATTAAGTGAAAGCGTAATTACGAGTATGCTTGTGATTGCGTAGTTGCAAGTCTGTTGCGGGTGTGTTGGTTGTAGACGAGCCATTAGTGTTGCCATACACAAATAATGGTCGTGTCTGCTTGCGTACCACCTTGAGAAGCTCTGCGTACCACAGTTTGAGAACCACTGCCTTAGCTTAAAATACTCTGTTAAACGTACTGATTGAAAAACTCTTTCATAAATTAATAAATTAACATTATAAATTTTGTTTTTTTGTGTTCGTTCTCAAATTAATTCGGAATATGCCGTCAATAACATTTAGGTATAATAAATAGGCCTTTCATCAAGAATTTTAATATTTATGCCCATACACGAATATTAAATACTCAAGGCACCTCTGGAAATCCAATCGTGTTTCTTTATATTTGTAGTTAGCCTCAGTGGCGGATTTAAAAATGTTGCGCTCTTAGGCACAATTATAGTATGCCCTCATTTTTTTTCAGGGGTTCTAGGGGGTTTGGGAGGAAAGATGTGTGTGGGGTGGAGGGGGGCTGAAGTTAGTATTCGAGAAAATATTTATACGAAAGAAAATCAGGCATGTACATGCCATAAACGTAATTTATTAAAAACAAAATATTAAAATTAAAATAATGTTATCCAAAATGTGCCACCCCCTAAAGCCGCCGTGCCTAGTGGGCCTGTAGTGTAAATCCTCTTCTGGTCAGCCTCCTGGCTTAGTAAATGATACGATTGATATTCTGGGGGCCTGATTCAGTCTGGGAGGACTGTAGCATGACCCACTGAATCGCACGTTGTATGTTGTATTGTGAAGATTATATATGAGATAGTATCGCTACACCAGTGCCTGTAATTTTATCTTAACTGCGACATTGTTACTCCTCCTGCTGGGTAGCGCCTTCAGCCTTGTAACGTCGGATAAGTGGGGGAGTCAGCGGGTCACACCTAGACATCTATTTTGTGCCAGTACTGGCCATCAGCAATCTAAACTAGTTCAAGTAGAGTATGATGACATAAATATGACGTAGGATCTCTCTCATATATTAAAACAGTAAGTCATGATGGCCAACTTATAGTGAGAATACTATTTTATTTTATTTTCAAATTTTCCCTTTTAACTATTGCCTCTTTGGTCTAGTGGCTACAGATTCATGAGTGCCGGGTTCGATCCCCAGCGCTTCCAGATTTGCTATGGGGCAGTGGTTCTAGAAAGGGGACATACTAGGAGCTAACTTAGTAGCGGCTAGAACGGGGACAAAGGATAAATAAATGATAAATAAGTGATGTATCCAGGCTAAAAAACTGAGATTAATGGCCGTAGTGCTCATCGTGCTGACCACACGACACTCTCTATACGCAAATGTTAGTACAAGTTTTTCCAAAATGCGGCGGTTTTCTGGTTAGTATAGCTTGCTTGCGGGCTGACGCCATGGAGCTGTATTGTTGTTATGTATTTTTTTTTTTTGCTCAAGTTAATATATCTTTACTTATTTTCTCCACTCATTTTTACTGTATCATCTAGGTTTTTTAATTTCATTCACTATCAAACATAAATAATTAAAATTGTGATATTCAAGAAACGGGGAACTGCATCGATGAGAATGATAATTAAGGGGTCAATCGCACTGGGGTTCTAATCCTGAATGGGTGTTTCTGAGGTGGTTTTCCATAAATTGTTTACCCACCATCCCTACACCAAAAACTCGGGTATATTTCCTTTCAATTATACCTTACTCATCCCTTAACCGGTAATGTAAATATGTGGACAGCACGTATGACTAGTAAGACGCACAACACATTTAAAAAACGCATCTGCTACTCTGGGGTGCTTGAACTCTTGGACCCCAGAGTCGCTCTTCTCTTTAAAATGTATTTATTAAACTTGAGGAGTTGATAGGGAACCGACAAAGCACCAATTGAGTTGGTTTTTAATGCTATCGTTATATTCTTGAACTCTTGGTTGTCCGAGGTTGGAACCCCGGCCGATGTACAAGGGAAAAGATAGATCCCATTACTGGGGTATTCCATCCGAATGCAGGTTCACTTAATTAATATCAATTATTTTCCTCTTTCGTCCTTAGAGTAGTTATTATATAGTAATAATAATAATTAGTATCAGCTGCTTATGATTTAATGAACTTATAGCTCATTGGTTTCTTTTAGCACTACATCTTGCTAACCGTACGGGCTATACGCATATGACTAGTTACAATATCTTGGTTTTAGAGATTAGGAAGGCTATATTTAAATTACGTGTACCCGCATTTGGGTGGGGGTAGTATGGAAAAGCATTTAATAAAAATCATCCTCAGTACACCCGATTGAAATTCGAACCTCGATCTCCCTGTTTTAGGCAGTTTATTCTACTGCGAAAGTAGTGCGTTAGACCATCCAACCACCGAAGCTGGTAATTTCTTGTTGACAAAGATGTAGCTGCTATTTTTATACTACTAATAGTATATTTTGATAGTCTTTTTCTTTCAGGATGCCATTACATTTAGCTGTACAAGTATTCCTTTGAATTAAATTTGTGAAATTATCCATGAAGTGAAAAAAACTGGCTGAAAAGTACAGTTCCATTTGCAAAACGTTGACAAAGTGCCCGTCATAAAACATGGTGTTTTGACCATCTCTCACCTTGACTGGACAAAGCATAAATAGTGATTATGAAATAACCTTGCAGAATACTTATTTGCGTATCCAAACATGCAAACATTCTGTGACTAACGCCAAGTGCACACACATACACACACTCACATATATATGTGTATACATATATATATATACAACATAACTTCCTTATGTTAATGTATTATAATAAATATCAGCTCTGAAGTAAACCGGTTGTCTGCGTGATTGACCATTCATTAAGGCAAAGTGGGGTGGGTAATTTGTACAGATCTCGCTGTGAGATATCCTCAAGGACATTTACATAATTTGTCTAGAAATATGGCTCCCGGGTAAATCGTGGACCTAAGACTTGGCCTATTTGCCGGCATGGATCTTGATTGCAATGTAGTTACCGTAATGGCGACTGATCAAAGTTGTCGAGGGGCAACAAAAGTATGGGATTGGTCAGTGCAGTTGGATACTAACTTAGGGGTCTCTGTATTGATTCCCGGCTGGTACCATGGGTATTATTCCCGAAAGGTTATTCCTAACAGGCAGTAAGGCACGCAGCACAAATAATTGTTATTTCACTAAAGACTAAGTACCTACGCTTCTAATATCGTTGGTAATTTGTACACTTAGCATACGCACAATTAGGGATACGGAAAAGTCTAATTTCTTTCGAAACCAAAACCGCAAGCACATGTTTGTCTTCAATTTTATTGGGATCCCAAATCCACTGTAGTAATTTATGGCCACATATATAGTTAAGATTTGGACGCTAGGCCAAACAACGTGTTATTCGTGCATTGGGAGATTGGATAACTTCCGAAACTAGCTTATAAATACGACCCTTAAAGTAGGGTTGATGGGGACACAATAAAAGTACGGTGGTTTTTTTTTCAGTTTTTAGAGAAAAACTTTTTTGGCCAAAATAAATAAAATAATTCTCCAATATAGACAAAGAGTTTAATTTTCTTCACATGGTGAACTCAAAAGTTCTTTAATATATGTCAAGGAAGGATTTCCTAGAATTTAATGACAACTTTTTTATTCATTAAAAAGTTTTATCATTTAATGACGCTATAATAATGCCAGATATTCATAAACTGTTGATATCACCATGTGAAGAAAATTAAAATTTATATATCTACTGGGAAAATATTTTATTTATTTTGACAAAAAAAAATGTGTTGCTATTCCTTTCCATCCCACCTTAATACGAGCAAGTTTACCGCCTTGATTTTGGGCACCCCGCAAATATCTATCGGGGCCAGCTGGTCGGGGCAAGCTCTTCGTTGATCCACCCTGTCCGATTCTTGTACGTTCCAAGGTCATTCCACCATGTTCCCGGTCTGGGTCAGACTTGATCGAATTAAACCTGGTTATTTTTATTGCTCCGATCTCTTGACGACAGTAATGGTTTCATCTGGCGGTAAAGGATGGAAAGACCCTCCTATACAGTGCTGG